>CM076581.1:1289680575-1289868378 GCA_034641835.2 Pinus albicaulis | reverse complement strand
TGATTATACAAAGCCATTTATGATATTTTCATTTGCTTCACCCCATACAGTAGCTGGAGTGTTATTGCAGAAAAATGAAGAAGGATATGAACAGCCCATAGCCTTTTTCAGTCAGGTATTGCATGATGCAGAATTAAAGTACAACATATTGGAGAAGTAGGCATACGCCCTAGTGAAGTCCCTTAAAGCTTTCAGAATGTATGTTTTGCAGTCTCACATCACTGCATACGTCCCTACAGCAGCTGTCAAAGATATTCTCGTTCAGGGAGATAGTGAGGGGAAAAGAGGAAGATGGATTGCAAAAATACAGGAATATGATTTAGACATAAGGCCCACTAAGCTAGTTAAAGGACAAGAGCTAGCTAAAATATTATCTGAATCAAATCACCAGGCTTTAGGCATAAATTTTTCCATGATAGCAAATGAAGAGTCTAAGAAAGGAGAAGAGCAGCATGGACTAGAGAGGGCCACTCAAAAGATACACCTAAAATATCTCACTAGTCCTTGGTACAAAGAAATAGTTGAATATCTTTTAACACTCAGCTGTCCTCCAAGTTGTGACAAGGTAAAATACAGAGCTGTAAGGATGAAATCACAGAAATATATAGTTGCAGATGGTCAATTATATTGGAAAGATCCTTCAGGCATACTATTATTGTGCCTTACAGAAAATGAAATGGAAAATATAATGACAGAATTCCATGAAGGAATTTGTGGAGGACATTACAGTTGGATGGCTACAGCTCATAAAATCCTGAAGGCTGGTTTCTACTGGCCAAAACTATTTGGAGATGTTTTTGCCTGGGTCAGAGCATGTGATAAGTGCCAAAGATTTGCTGAAAGGCAGAAGTGGGTAGCTCTGCCCTTGATTGCAGTCCATGTGAATGAACCATTTCAAAAATGGGGATTAGATTTTATAGGGGAGATACATCCCCCATCAAGTGGCCAACATAAGTGGATATTAACAGCCACAGATTATTTTACAAAATGGGTGGAAGCCATACCTACAAGAAGTGCTACAGATACTGTGATAATCAAATTTGTGGAAGAAAATGTCATATCCAGGTTTGGCTGTCCTGCAAGAATTGTAACTGATAATGCACAGGCCTTCAAGTCTGCAAAATTCGTAAATTTCTGCCAGCAATATAACATTGTATTAAATCATTCAATAGCCTATTATCCACAGGGGAATGGCTTGGCAGAATCTTCCAACAAAACACTGGTGAGGAACTTGAAAAAGACTATCAATGAGAATAAAAAAATTGGGATTCCCAATTAAAGTTTTCTCTGTGGGAAAATAGAATAACTAGCAAGAGAGCAACAGGGAAATCTCCCTATGAATTGGTGTATGGACGAGCAGCAGTGTTTCCTGTACAGCTGGCTTTACCAGTGGCACATTTCATGCATGAAAGTCAGGAAGAACCAGATGATACGATCAGAAGAATTAATCAATTGGTAGAATTGGACGAAACACGAGACCAGGTGAATCAGAGATTAGTTGAGTATCAGAAAAAAAGTAAAAATATCTTTGATCAGCATGCAAAAGACAGAAAATTTCAAATTGGTGATCTGGTTCTCAGATGGGATATCCGGAGGGCTGAAAAGGGCAAACATGCTAAATTTGATCCACTTTGGTTTGGCCCATTTAAGATTATGGAGCTAAAAGTTAACAATACATTTATTTTAGAAAATTTGCAGGGTGACTTGTTAGATGCCCCTGTGAACGGCCAATTCCTAAAGCCCTACTTTCAATTCTGATTCGGGCAGAGTATGCCTGTTGTATTTTATTGTATATAGACTTTGTTTCAGTTTTTATTTTAATAAGGGATGTGTGCTAATGAGTTTTGAAGAAAAAGAAAAAGGGCTGAAGAGCGGAATCTACATACAAGATGATCAAGGGTCTGCAAGTTCTCGACATGTCCAAGGATGAACATGCTGTCCCCAGATGGAGCTGATGTTGTGCATGTCAACCCCTCCATTCAAATTTTTGGCCTACCGCCACATATAAACCTTTCAAACCTACTACCGTGGCCAAAAACCTCCATATTCTGCTTGTCGTTACCCTTTCCGCCAAAAAAATAAACTGTACAAAGGCTAAAAATCGCAGTATAAGATTTATCAGGCCTAGCCCCTGAAGTTCCAGCCCCTTTTTTTTGTTCCCCATACGACTCAGGTGCTAGACCAAGCGCCAGATGGAAAGGAGCCTATCGTTAAATTTTTCGGGCGCGTCTGGAGCCGTCCGATCAAATCCAATCGATGGAGCGGAGTTGGTTTTCCGTGGTGGTCCCCGCACCCGCGCGCATTGCAAAAACCGTCGGTTTCATTCCGCACTACCATTGCTGAGAGGGCGGTATTCTCTACAGGGCCAGCGATCCCATTGAATGTGCGCCGCGTGTCTTTTGTACGCGCCCGAAACCGCTCCCATTTCACACGTTAATGTTTAGTCAAAGGTCGGGCAGTGGAATCATCGTCAGCCATCAGATCTCAAGTCCTCCATCCAGCGATGGTTATCCTCTAGAGCTGCACATGTTTTAACCCACGTCTATTGCGTCCCTGGCCCACCATTTCATTGTCCTCCGATGCGTTAAAACCGTCGATCTCATCCAATGATCGTGTGGCCCATATCATCTGCTTGACCACCTGCTGACCGAGCCTCCCACCACGACAGCGTTACACGTGTTCACCGTCTCATCCTCCGCCATGCATATATATGTTTCATTCATATATACATCCCATTGTCTTTCCCTGGTCAACCCGTCCACCTCCATCATCGTCCCCTTGTGTTTTTCGCCACCCTGCATCGTTTCATCATCCTCTCAGACATATACCACCATCTCCATTAACCCCACCATGTCTGCCATCCTTGTGATTGGTTTTATTTAACGAGTTTTTGTTTTTGCAGGTTTATCGTGGCTAAGAATTATCATGATTCGTCACTCCCATTACAGTGGCCAAGAATGCACAGCAGGACCATGTTTCAAGAGTAAAATTGGTGGGAAAAGATCCAGGAGCTGCTATGATGTCACTACCATTAAAGAAAGCAAGGATTTTCAATTGTAGAACCCTCCAGAGAAAATCAAAGGGAAGATTTGGGTAGGCGAAAACATTAATGGGGCCGCATGAAATATCAGTGAAAGATCGACAAATACAACGCCCTACATTAAAGATCTCGGATTTTAATTCAAAGGTAGAGGGCCAAGAGTACCATGCACAAAAACAAGCAACCTCAAGGTTTTATTGCAGCAGATTTTTCTCTTCCCACCAAGTACAGAACATGTGTATATTTTATTCTTTATGTCTTGTTCATGAGGAGATTTTCATCCTCAGCATTTATTTCATGAAGTAGTAGCAGAGTACTTGCACCAGTTCAGCACCGCCAAACAGCATAGGCGGGTTTTTCTTTCAAATTTGTTTTAAATTAGATCATTAAATGTATATCACCTACCTCATTCTCTAGAGCTTTCTGTTTCTCTTATAAAAATAAGGAAGAAAGACATTGTAAGGGTTCCAGATTTCTATCAGCAAACTGTGCAGTGAAAGGCTTTGTATACATCTTGTAAAGTTTCTGTATGAAGGCTCAGAGCCCGTAGGGTCTCAGTGAGGAGGAGTTATAATTGTAATGAGGATTCTGGTCTTTGGTATCTCACAGTATGTAATTTTCTCTTATGTGTTAATATAAAATCTCATTCCATGCTATTTATCTTCTTGTATCATGTTCTAGAATGCGAGTGGCTCACTGGTCTTAAGTAAGGATTCATCCTATTTGGTGCCCATACTTGGATTAGTCAAGCGCTTTAAATAGGCCTAGTCATGATATATTGTTCCATGTTCATTTCATCCATATTTTCTGCTATATTAGTTACTTGAGGAGGGTGCTTTTAAAACGCCATTGTCATGTATGGATTCTTAGTTGGATAAGCCCATATGTGGTTTTGTTGTGTATCTGGGTATCAGCCTCATGCTAACTAGTATATTCTTCATGTTTCTTCACTGCATCCACTTTCTGATATTTGATTTTTGTGGCATATTATTTGAACTGGCCCTCTTTGCAGTAAGATGTCTCTTAACTGTCTGATGCTTTTGTATTGGAGTTCTGCATGCTGTTCCTACATTATTCTTATCTTTGTATCAGCTTCTGAAAGAGTTTGGTTCCATTTAAACTAATTTCCTTGTTTTGCAAGAGATAGTAAGAGAGCTTTTGGATTGACAACCCAAGCTATATTATGAGCTCCTTGCTATGTTAAGATGTCCTAGGCACTGGTCTATAGCAACTCTAGGCTATCTCTAGGGTAGACAATAATTGTCGACAACATCTTTCTGGCGCCGTTGCCGGGGACGAATTTGAGAATATCAGTTTCCCTGGGCCTCGACAAATCATATTCACTCTCTAATCAGGTGAGCATAGAGATTTGAAGAGTTGAGTATCTCTCACCTTGGCGACTCCACTGTTCTTTATTTGATAAATTTATTGGTAGTCCTGGCTCCTCGAAAGCCACATTTGAGGTCAGATTCCTCTAAGTTAAAGACATCCTCTGTATCTGACCCAGACAAGATTATTCATAGAAGAAGTTGGAAAGAAAGACAATCAGCCTGTGCTGAAGTCCCTGAATATTCTGTAGAAGATCATCCATCCTCTTCTTCTCAGGAAATCCCAGTGGAAAATCCCGACTCCACTGAGGAAAATCCCGAATATTACTTAGATAACCCACCCAGAAGAAGTGCTAGAACGAAAGATAACCATCATCCTACCCCTGAGGCTGAAGAAGTTAAAGAAGTCACAGAAGTAGCTGCTGTTAACCGTGAACTATTCCCATCTACACCTCAGGCTTCTATGCAATTTATTCCCATTGTTATACATACTCCACTTCCTCCTCCTCCCCTTCCCTAATTTGTACATCAAATTGTTGCACAACCCCCACCTCCTCCAATGGCTAATGTTCCTTCTTTCCTATTGAACAAATATGCTCCATTGGCCTTGCCACAAGTGCTTAATGATATGCCGCAGGATTATTTGAAGATATTGCCCAGATTAAATGGAGAAAATGATATTGATGCTCAGAAACATCTTGAGACTTTCTACTCATTTGCAGAAAATTTAAATGTAGAACACTTGGATGTGGTCTTAAGACTGTTTGTCCAATCTCTTGAGGGTGAAGCTAGAAAGTGGTTTAAAACATTAGCAGACCGCTCAGTTAATACCTGGGATAGAATGGAAGAGCTTTTTCTCAGAAAATGGGGGGAAAAGAAAGATCATGGGATGTGTCTTACTGACTTTAATACTCTGAAGAAGAAACATAATGAGGGAGTGGCAGAGTTTATCAAATGATTTAATAAGCTATATTTGAGCCTGCCTCCTGAGATGAAGCCTCACCAAACTGCTGCTAAGGTAGTTTTCATAGCAGCTTTTGATTCAGATTTTGGTTTCTCTCTAAGGGAAAGAAAACCTGCTACCTTAGATGATGCTCAGTCAGATGCTCTTGAGCTGGAAGCAAACTTTGCCTCCATTGGAAAATTAAAAGGAAAAGCTGAACAGGAAACTAGGAGGAGAGGCAAAGAAGTGGTTTCCACCTCTAATCAAGATAAGGATGCAGATAAGATGGATGAAATAAGTAAGATGGTTAAGAAGATGGTCAAGCTTGAGTTGGAGGCTAAGAATGCAGCTCCCAAGAATTTCTATAATGCTCCAAACAGAGGATACAATCCCCAGTATAAGAAACCACCATTGCAAATATTGCCAAGGGAAGCAAAGGAGCAACAAGATCAGGTACCACATCCCTTGTACCTGGAAGGTCCAGCAGATGACTCCACTGAAGATGCTGCTTATGAACTAGAAGATTAAAATCTTGCTTTCTCAAACAATGATGAAATGGAAAGCCCATTGCAAGAAGAAGAAGAAGAAGCAGAGATTGATGATTATTGTAAACAATTTGCTGATTTCATGCAAGCACACTTCAATAGAAAATATGATCTCAGATCTTTAAGGAAGAGGACCCGAACTCAAGATCAAGAAGAGGAGCCACCTCAGAAGGATGTACCTTCTCAGAAGGAATCAGCAACAAAGAGAAACACAGAAAAAGGTAAGAGTCCTCTAAATACTCCCTTGCAGCCTAATGATCAGATTCCTTCTTCTTCAAAAGTAGTCAGTCCTCCTAATGATGAATCTGTGTCAAAAGAAATTAAATTTTCAGCTGAAAATAAAGGGTCAAAAGAAGTTGTGATAGAAAATCCCCCTCCTGCTTTTAGTTTGCAAAAAGAACTTGATAAAATTAAAATTCTAGTCCCCTTGACCGAGATGCTAAAACAACCTTCATATAAGTCTCAAGTTACTTCTTTTATGATCCCTCCTAAAATATCAATTGTGCCTGATAGTTTAAACCTTCAAGAAGAAAGACCCATGGTAGTCTTTGGCCCACATGTTGAGGAAGTAGATCCTTCTACTCCTCCTTTTTATGTGTCTCTAGTTATTCATGACCTGCTGTTACACAATTGTATGTTAGATTCTGGGGCTTCCCATAATCTTATGCCTATATCTATCATGGAACAACTAGGACTGCAAATCACACGCCCATATAAAGACCTTTATTCATTTGATTCCAAAAGAGTCAAATGCTTGGGGATGATTAAATATTTAGTGGTCAATTTGGCCCAAATTCCAGCAAAGAGTGTGGTCATGGACATTGTGGTGGCTGATATCCCAGCCCGCTTTGGCATGTTGCTGTCAAGGTCCTGGGGTACAAAAATTGGTGGGTCAATTAAGCTAGATTTAACATATGCTACCATCCCAGTTTTTGGTGGACAGGAGAGGAGGTTATATAGAGAGACTAAATTTGTCAAGGTAGTTACTAAGGCTGATAACTCTGAAAATTCGCCAGTCTATAGTAAAGAAGGATATTTTTCATGCTTTATGCTAGAAGAAGATCAAAATTATGTGCATGAATCCTCCTTCAAAATTAAGGATGAGCAGCCTTCAGAAAATTATGAAGCTGGAATCTGGACTTTACATTTTGATGGGGCAAATTCAAGAGAAGGCAACGGAGCTGGGGTGTTATTAATCTCTCCTACAGGAAAATGGGTCCCACTGTCCTTTAAATTGGAATATGAGGCTACCAATAATGTAGCTGAATATGATGCACTTTTGTTGGGATTACAGACAGCCAAGAATATGGGCATACAAAGTTTAAAAGTCATGGGAGACTCTGAGCTGGTGGTAAGACAGGTCTGAAATCAATGCCAGACCAAACATGTTCGGCTGAGAGCATATAGAAATGAAGTTTGGGACATGGTGGAGAACTTATTCTTAGCATTCAACATATAGTTCATGCCTCGGGAGCAGAATAGAATGGCAGATTCTCTTGCTTTGGCTGCTAGCACATTTCGTCCTCCACATAATCCTCTTTTGAGGTATGAAATTGAAGTACGATACAGACCATCAATCCCAGATAATGTTAAACATTGGAAAGTATTTGAAGATGATGAACAGATGAAGAGATTCTTACAGACAGTGGGAGAATTCTCCAATATGGAGATTGATGATGATGAGGAAGAAGCTGAAAATGTTGCAGAAAAAAAATGGGAAGAAAAAATAGCAGGCAATAAAGTGCTGCAGCTAAAAGGAAATATCATACCTAGAGGGCTGGTACCTCTAGAAAGATTGTTTGAAAAAAATGATGTTCCATTTCAGCATAATAAAATAGTAGAAGAAAATCAAGTAGAAGACTTGAATTTGGGCACTGATGCTGAGCCCAAAATTGTAAGATTATCTAAGAAGGTTTCAGAGGAATACAAAAGAAAATATTTGAAATTATTTCAGTCATACAAGGATGTATTTGCGTGGTCTTATCAGGACCTAAAAAATTTTGATATTAATATAATGCAGCATAAAATTCCTTTGAGGGAAGATGCAAAGCCTTATAAGCAGAAGCTCAGGCAGATAAATCCTCTGCTGCTTCCCTCCATTGAAAAATAAATCAAGAAGCTGCTGAAGGCCAAAATAATTGTGCCATTGAGATACTCAGAATGGGTAGCAAACCTTGTTCTTGTTCGAAAGAAAAATGGATAAATAAGGTTGTGTGTAGATTTCAGAAACTTAAATAGAGCATCTTTAAAAGATAATTATCCATTGCCTAAGATGGACCACATTCTACAGAAAGTGGTCGGAGCCTCCAGAATGTCAATGATGGATGGGTTTTCCGGTTATAATCAGGTGGCTATTTTCCCAGAGGATCAGAAGAAAACTGCATTTACAACACCATGGGGTACATTTATGTATGCCAGGATGCCATTTGGGCTAGTTAATGCAGGAGCTACTTTTCAGAGGGCAATGGACATAGCTTTTTTTGGAGAGCAAGACAAGTTTCTGGTGGTATATCTGGATGATATCACAGTATTTTCAAAGGATGATACTGAACACATTCAGCACTTGCAGAGAACCTTTGAGAAATGTAGAAGGTATGGTATTTCTCTTAATCCACAAAAGTCTTTATTTGCATTAGAGGAAGGCAAACTTTTAGGGCACATTGTGACTAAAGATGGTGTTAGAATAGACCCTAAAAGAGTTGAAGTCATAAATGGTATTCCTTTACCCAGGAATAAGAAATAAGTACAGGTGTTTCTAGGCTGAATTAATTTTCTGAGAAGGTTTATTCCTAACTATGCTGAGATAGTTAGGCATATAACTGATATGTTGAAAAACAATAATGAAGTAAAATGGTCTCAGGCATCTAGAAATGCATTCACAAGGATAAAACAGGCATTTCTTGAAGCTCTTGTGCTGGCTGGGCCTGATTATACAAAGCCATTTATGATATTTTCATTTGCTTCACCCCATAAAGTAGCTGGAGTCTTATTGCAGAAAAATGAAGAAGGATATGAACAACCCATAGCCTTTTTCAGTCAGGTATTTCATGATGCAGAATTAAAGTACAAAATATTGGAGAAGCAGGCATACGCTCTAGTGAAGCCCCTTAAAGCTTTCAGAATGTATGTTTTGCAGTCTCACATCACTGCATACGTCCCTACAGTAGCTATCAAATATATTCTCGTTCAGGGAGATAGTGAGGGGAAAAGAGGAAGATGGATTGCAAAAATACAGGAATATGATTTAGACATAAGGCCCACTAAGCTAGTTAAAGGACAAGAGCTAGCTAAAATATTATCTGAATCAAATCACCAGGCTTTAGGCATAAATTTGTCCATGATAGCAAATGAAGAGTCTGAGAAAGGAGAAGAGCAGCATGGACTAGAGAGGGCCACTCAAAAGATACACCTAAAATATCTCACTAGTCCTTGGTACAAAGAAATAGTTGAATATCTTTTAACACTCAGCTGTCCTCCAAGTTGTGACAAGGTAAAATACAGAGCTGTAAGGATGAAATCACAGAAATATATAGTTGCAAATGGTCAATTATATTGGAAAGATCCTTCAAGCATACTATTATTGTGCCTTACAGAAAATGAAATGGAAAATATAATGACAGAATTCCATGAAGGAATTTGTGGAGGACATTACAGTTGGAGGGCTACAGCTCATAAAATCCTGAAGGCTGGTTTCTACTGGCCAAAACTATTTGGAGATGTTTTTTCCTGGGTCAGAGCATGTGATAAGTGCCAAAGATTTTCTGAAAGGCAGAAGTGGGCAGCTCTGCCCTTGATTCTAGTCCATGTGAATGAGCCATTTCAAAAATGTGGATTAGATTTTATAAGGGAGATACATCCCCCATCAAGTGGCCAACATAAGTGGATATTAACAGCCACAGATTATTTTACAAAATGGTTGGAAGCCATACCGACAAGAAGTGCTACAGATACTGTGATAATCAAATTTGTGGAAGAAAATATCATATCCAGGTTTGGCTGTCCTGCAAGAATTGTAACTGATAATGCACAGGCCTTCAAGTCTGCAAAATTCGTAAATTTCTGCCAGCAATATAACATTGTATTAAATCATTCAACAACCTATTATCCACAGGGGAATGGCTTGGCAGAATCTTCCAACAAAACACTGGTGAGGGCCTTGAAAAATACTATCAATGAGAATCAGAGAAATTGGGATTCCCAATTAAAGTTTGCTCTGTGGGCAAACATAATAACTAGCAAGAGAGCAACAGGGAAATCTCCCTATGAATTGGTGTATGGACGAGCAACAGTGTTTCCTGTACAGCTGGCTTTACCAGTGGCATGTTTCATGCAGGAAAGTCAGGAAGAACCAGATGATACGATCAGAAGAATTAATCAATTGGTAGAATTGGAGGAAACACGAGACCAGGTGAATCAGAGATTAGCTGAGTATCAGAAAAAAATGAAAAATATCTTTGATCAGCATGCAAAAGACAGGAAATTTCAAATTGGTGATCTGGTTCTTAGATGGGATATCCGGAGGGCTGAAAAGGGCAAACATGCTAAATTTCATCCACTTTGGTTTGGCCCATTTAAGATTATGGAGCTAAAAGGTAATAATACATTTATTTTAGAAAATTTGCAGGGTGACTTGTTAGATGCCCCTGTGAACGGCCAATTCCTAAAGCCCTACTTTCAATTCTGATTCGGGCAGAGTATGCCTGTTGTATTTTATTGTATATAGACTTTGTTTCAGTTTTTATTTTAATAAGGGATGTGTGCTAATGAGTTTTGAAGAAAAAGCAAAAGGGCTGAAGAGTGGAATCTACATACAAGAAGATCAAGGGTCTGCAAGTTCTCGACATGTCCAAGGATGAACATGTCGTCCCCAGATGGAGCCGATGTTGTGCATGTCAACCCCTCCATTCAAATTTTTGGCCTACCACCCCATATAAACCTTTCAAATCTGCTACCGTGGCCAAAAACCTCCATATTCTGCTTGTCGTTACCCTTTCCGCCCAAAAAATAAACTGTACAAAGGCTAAAAATCGCAGTATAAGATTTATCAGGCCTAGCCCCTGCAGTTCTAGCCCCTTTGTTTTGTTCCCCATACGACTCAGGTGCTAGACGAAGCGCCAGATGGAAAGGAGCCTATCGTTAAAGTTTTCGGGCGCGTCTGGAGCCGTCCGATCAAATCCAATTGACGGAGGGGAGTTGGTTTTCCGTGGTGGTCCCCACACCCGCGCGCATTGCAAAAACCGGCTGTTTCATTCCGCACTACCATTGCCGAGGGGGCGGTATTCTCTGCGGGGCCAGCGGTCCCATTGAATGTGCGCCGCGTGTCTTTTGTACGGGCCCGAAACCGCTCCCATTTCGCACGTTAATGTTCAGTCAAAGGTCGGGCAGCAGAATCATCGTCAGCCATCAGATCTCAAGTCCTCCATCCAACGGTGATTATCCTCCGGAGCTACACATGTTTTAACCCACGTCTATTGCATCCCTGTCCCACCATTTCATTGTCCTCCAATGCGTTAAAACCGTCGATCTCATCCAATGATCGTGTGGCCCATATCATCCGCTTGACCACCTACTGACCGAGCCTCCCACCACGACAGCGTTACACGTGTTCACCGTCTCATCCTCTGCCATGCATATATATGTTTCATTCATATATACATCCCATTGTCTTTCCCTGGTCAACCCGTCCACCTCCATCATCGTCCCCCTGTGTTTTTCGCCACCCTGCATCGTTTCATCATCCTCTCAGACCTATACCACCATCTCCATTAACCCCACCATGTCCGCCATCCTTGTGATTGGTTTTATTTAACGAGTTTTTGTTTTTGCAGGTTTATCGTGGCTAAGAATTATCATGATTCGTCACTCCCATTATAGAGGCCAAGAATGCACAGCAGGACCATGTTTCAGGAATAAAATTGGTGGGAAAAGATCCAGGAGCTGCTATGATGTGACCACCATTAAAGAAAGCAAGATTTGCAATTGTAGAACCCTCCAGAGAAAATCAAGGGGCAAATTTGGGTAGGCGAAAACATTAATGGGGCTGCATGAAATATCAGTGAAAGATCAAGAAATACAACGCCCTGCATTAAAGATCTAGGATTTTAATTCAAAGGTAGAGGGCCAAGAGTACCATGCACAAAAACAAGCAACCTCAAGGTTTTATTGCAGCAGATTTTTCTCTTCCCGCCAAGTACAGAACATGTGTATATTTTATTCTTTATGTCTTGTTCATAAGGAGATTTTCATCCTCAGCATTTATTTCATGAAGTAGTAGCATAGTACTTGCACCAATTTAGCACCGCCAAACAGCATAGGTGGGTTTTTCTTTCAATTTTTTTTTAAATAAGATCATTAAATGTATATCACCTACCTCACTCTCTAGAGCCTTCGGTTTCTCTTATAAAAATGAGGAAAAAAGACATTGTGAGGGTTCCAGATTTCTATCAGCAAACTGTGCAGTGAAAGGCTTTTGTATACATCTTGTAAAGTTTCTGTATGAAGGCTCAGAGCCCGTAGGGTTTCAGTGAGGAGGAGATATAACTGTAATGAGGATTCTGGTCTTTGGTATCCCACAGTATGTAATCTTTTCTTATGTGTTAATATAACATCTCATTTCATGCTATTTATCTTCTTGTATCATGTTCTAGAATGCGAGTGGCTCACTGGTCTTAAGTAAGGATTCATCCTAGTTGGTGCCCATACTTGGATTAGTCAAGCACTTTAAATAGGCCTAGTCATGATATACTGTTCCATGTTCATTTCATCCATATTTTCTGCTATATTAGTTACTTGAGGAGGGTGCTTTTAAAATGCCATTGTCATGTATGGATTCTTAGTTGGATAATCCCATATGTGGTTTTGTTGTGTATCTAGGTATCAGCCTCATGCTAACTAGTATCTTCTTCATGTTTCTTCACTGCATCCACTTTCTGATATTTGATTTCTGTGGCATATTATTTGAACTGGCCCTCTTTGCAGTAAGTTGTCTCTTAACTATCTGATGCTTTTGTATTGGAGTTTTGGATGTTGTTCCTACATTATTCTTATCTTTGTATCAGCTTCTGAGAGAGTTTGGTTCCATTTAAACTAATTTCCTTGTTTTACAAGTGATAGTAAGAGAGCTTTTGGATTGACAACCCAAGCTATATTATGAGCTCTTTGCTATGCTAAGATGTCCTAGGCACTGGTCTATAGCAACTCTAGGTTGTCTCTAGGGTAGACAATTATTGTCGACAACACTCTCCACTATCTATTTTCATCTTAGATTATAGCATTTATAGGCCTTTATTTTGCGTGAGTAACCAAAAAAGATACCTTCATCAACAAGCGATTCAAACTCACCCAGATTTTGATCTTCTCTTTTCATATAAAATTTTCTTCCGAAGATTCTGAAATATTTTACATTAGCTGGTTTTCCTTTGCACAATTCATATGGGGTCTTGTTGCAATTATTTCTGATAAGTCTTCGATTGATAGTGAAGACTGTCTTATCAATTGCTTGAGCCCAGAATTTTTAATCCAATTTTGAGTCCTTCAACATTGTTTACCCATTTCTTGTACGGTTATGTTCTTTCTTTCAGCAACTCCATTTTGCTGAGGTGTTCATGTTGTTGAAAATTGTCCTTTTATTCCATTTTCATCACAGTATTGTTGAAATAATTTGGAAGTGAATTCTCTGCCATTATCTGATCTTAGACACTTTATTTTCAAATCAATTTCATTTTCGACCAACTCCTTGTAGATCTTAAAGCACTCAAATGCTTCAGATTTTTTCTTTAGGAAACTGACGGCTATCATCCTGGTATAGTCGTCTATCATTAACATGAAATATAATTATCCATATAAGCATTTTGTTCTCACAAGACCACATAGATCAGTATGTATAAATTCCAATGGATGTGATGCAAAGTGTTATTTTGTTTTAAATTGAATTTTTGTCTGCTTGTTGTGCCGACAAGCCTCACATAGTGTGTTAGAAGATTTTGAGATTTTAGGCATTTCTTGTACTGCTTCCTTTTTGCTTATCATGACAATATTGTCAAAGTTTATGTGACCCATTCGTTTATTCCATAACTAGCTTTCGTCTTCTGTAGCTAGTGGACATGCTTTAGTTGCTTCAACAAGAGCATATATGTCATTTGGAGCTTGACTTGCTATAGCCACAATTTTACCATACCTGCCTTTCCTGATTTCACATTTTGTGGAGTTGAATAGCATTGTGTGTCCTTGATCACACATTTTTCCAACACTGAGTAGATTGGGATTCATGTTTTCAACCAATAGAACATTCTTGGCTATAACATCTTTTCTTCCGAGAGTGACGGTACCTGATCCTATAACATTTGAAGATCCATCATTTCCAAAGGATACGGTTCGATCCTTCTTCTCTTTCAGAGATACAATTTTCCTTCTATCTCCAGTCATATGCGTTGAACAACCGCTATCAACATACCAAACATCTTTGTTGTTTTGAGCCTTGAGAGCGAGAGCACAATTATCAGTCTTCTTCTTCTTCCATGTTCGTTCCTTCTGTGGCTTCGAAGATTCTTCTGGAGGATTTTCAAGTCTACAGTCTCTGGCTATGTGTCCAAAGTTCTGACATTTGTAACATTCCATATTATTTCTCAAATGTTAAAATCTATTGATGTTTCTTTGAGCCTTGAGAGGTTCATATTTGAAGGATATCCTGGAATTGTATTGGTTCCTAGGGTACGTGAAACATTCTACAGCTTTATGACCAAATTTTCCACATGAATAACAATAGCCATGAAAAATATGTTGGTACCTGGATCAAAATATTCGTCGAGGAATCATCTTCCGAGGATGTTCTTGCGAATCTTGTCCAATGAAGTCTACATGCATGTCAGATCTCATAGGTTCATTGTATTTTGTTGTAGCAGGTCCTGCTTCTTCTTTGTAACTGAGGCCAGTTCTATCGTTTTAAGATCATTGATTGTTGATGAGTTATTCCAATTCCCTTGAGTTGTTGGCATATTTTTGGACAATTTTTCCCTTCTTCACTTCCTTACGTAGCGAGACTACTTCGGCTTCTAGTGCTTCCTTTTCTTGGTTGCTTTCTTCCAAATTCTTTTGAAGTGACTCTTCAATACATTTGTGTTCTTCAAATTCAATTTTGAGACCTTGAAATTGTTCTTCAAGAGTATTGGAACGGATCTTCTCATACTTGAGCTCTTTTATAAGCCTGATTTCCTCCTTAGAAAATTCTTCTATGGTCAACCCTTCTTCTTCATTGTTTGATACCTCTTGTTTGTTGTGCTTGGCCACAAACAATACTCTCTCATTGGATTCTTATTTGTTGTCATTGTCTTCATCCGAAGATGAGTTATCTTCTTTAGAGAGAAAGTTCCTTTTGGATCCTTTCTTTTTTTCTTGCTTGTTGAATTTCTTATAGCCTTTCTTTCCTTTTGAGTTGCCATCACTTATGTTTGGAAATTTTGCTGTGAAATTCCCAACCTCACCACAGCCGAAACATATCAATGGAAGTTTACCTTTGAATTTTCCCTTACCAATTTTTAGTTTTCTTGTAAAGTAAGCATATTCTTCATTTGAAAGACATTCTTCATCATCTCCCTTTTCTTCACACTTTCAGGTGCATGTCTTTTCAATTGAAGGTTGTTTGTCCTTATTGGTTTTCTTATATGCAACGAATGCAGTTTCTAGATGCGAAGTACCCTATTCTTCATCAAGTCTCATTTCATATGCTATGAGAACTCCATGTAATTCCTCTTTGCTGAGTTTGTCCTGATTTGCACTGTATTCTAAGATCGATACCTTTAGGTTGAATATCCCTGGTAATGCTCTAAGAATATTTCATATAATAGTCTTCTCGTCAATTGGCTCTCCCAATCCTTCCAAAGTATTGGTTATTTCATCAACATATTGGAAGTATGCAACAATGTTGCCATCTTCTTTCATTCTGAGTTGCTCAAATTTTTCTCTATAGATTTGAAGCTTTTCTCCTTTGACATTTGAGTCACCTGCATATATATTCTCAAGCTTGTCCCATACATTTTTGGCGGTTTTACAACCCAACACCTTATGATAAGCATATTAAATAAGTCCACTGATAATAATATTCGTTTTTTTTGCATCATTTACCAAATTCTTCTTACCTTGTTCATCTGCGGTTGATGTAAATCCATTTTGAACAGTGTTCCATACTTTGTAACCTTGCACCAAGAGATAGACATCCATTCTTCCTTTCCAAAGTGCATAATTATTTTCATTGAACAGGGGTACACCATTCTTGGTATGCTCCATGACCTCCTTCCAGCTGTTAAAGTGCCATTGAAGGAACCAAGCTCTGATTCCAATTGTTGGAAATATTGAGAGGGGGGTGAATCAATATTCCTTTCAATTAGAGCATTAGTTAATCTTCAATTATTATCAGTGTTTGTACAATGATAGTAGTAAAAAAAAGGAACACAAATGCACACAGTTTTTAAGGTGGAAACCCTCTCTGGGACAAAAACCACCTGAATGATTTTCTAATAATTCTTTAATATTCAACTCCAATTGAAAATAAAGCTCTAACTTCCTAGACTCTAGAAAAGAATTCTTCTCCAGCTCCCACTGGATGGACGCTCCAACGCCCGAGATTCTTCAGTAGTCAATTGAACGGATGCCCCGACACTGAATGAGCTACAAATCACCGTAGAACCACCCTACCACCCTAAATTTTTCACAGGCTTGAACTTGTTGGTGACTTCATGCAACAACCTAGCAACACCCTACCACCCTATAGAAGAATAAAAGAAGAATGGACTCCTGTACCAGGGAAAATGGCCCACTTTACAATGATATAAAATGATGTAGAAGAAGAATACACACTAGACTATAACCCCAACTATGACAGAACCACCTAATGATGATCCTAGACCTCCTGACACTGCCTCTTCAACTCTTGGCAGATAGACACTTGTACAATTTTTACAATGATGCATTTACAATGACTTAGTACAATGATACCTTTACAATGACTGTATGAAGTGCTGCCCACTTTAAGACTTCATGTGCTGAAATTCTTGCTGATGTTATGCACCTTGATTGCTGCTCCTGTCATGCTACCCTCTGCTGCACCTTGCTTTTCTTTTCTGCCCTAGAAAGTCTAGTCCTTTGCAGTCCTTGACAACACATGATCTAGCTTTTTCTTGCCTTCTAGGATCTCGATATTGAATCTGGTGTATCTATATTATTTCAGCTCCCTAATATGTGATTTTTGGTTCTGTAGTATTACTCTGAGTCTTATTTCCAATTCCATAGGTATGATCCAATTTGGATTCTTCAAGAGAGAGTTATGCCCAATCTCTCACAATGACCTAATTATGGACTGTTTCAATAGAGAGAATTTATATGGCGTGCCATGTGTCACTGTTTCTTCATTTAGCTCTAAAATTGATATAGAAAAAACTATAGTCCGTGCACTATCTACCGCTTTTTACAGAATTCCAATCTGATACTCAGAGAGATAGTTATGACGATTTTCGCAAGGTCACCTCTTTGAGGTGAAGTTCAGGAGCCTGCAAAAATGTTGAATTCCACAGATCATATCTTCGAAAATATTGTGGACCTTGACCTAAAATTTTTACACGAGCTTCCTCAGGATTTTGGTTTCACCTCATAAAAATTTCAGCTTTTGAACCTTCGTATAAAAAAAAGTTAAAGTGAAAATTCCACGATGACCTGTTTCAGGTAGCGAAATCCCTACATAAGGAGGATATGAGGATCATAATTTACATAAATTATTAGGTTGAGAGGGGCTTCAAAAAGTGAATGTGGGAGGGATTTTAGGAGCTTAAAAATTATTAATTATTAACTTTTCAATGATCCGTGCCACAACCCCATGGGGTTTTAGCCCATTAACTGGGGTTACAAACTTCAAACATGAATATCTCTCAAACCGTGAAGAATTACGTGACGTTCCATATATCAATGGAAACATCTCGACAAGTAGAAACTGTTAGAGTCGGTCTTTACATCCCTCCGTTAGAGATAATTTCTCTTATTGCATTTCATTGTTTAGGTGTCTCATTCCGCTCATTCATCTGCATTTCGTTAGGGGCATGCCATTATCTGACGGAAGGGCCTTGTTATTCATTCCCCTCATGCCTTATCCTGCTGGCGTAGGTCTGTTTGTCAAATCAGTTTTAAGGTCATTTACAATCTTGTTTGATGTCTAAGTCAGTAAAGAGTTATTTTAATCATTAGGTCTAGGGTTTAATGCCAGCAGGCCGGAGGGAGTTTCCAAAGCAGTTTTCATTTCAAAATTTTCATCATCAATAATACGAGAATGATTCTTCCTCAAAACCCTGTTTTGAGGAAGAAATCTTCAAATTTGTTTTGGTTTCGGCTTCAAAGTTTTTTCAAAGTTTTTCAAGTTTTACAGCCCTTCAATGGCAGCCCTGTTTCGGCTTTAGCAGCTCCTATCCCTGAAAAATAACAGACAGAAAGGAAATCATCAGCATTAAGAGTCAAAGTGAAATCAAGAAAAACAGAGTTTGCATTAAAATGTCAAAGTGCCAATTTCAGGGTTTCTAAACACAAAAATTGAGGTCATTGATAATATAAGATAGTTTCATTTGTTTTGAAACGTTCATTTGCATCTAAGAAGACTCATTGAAGTTGATTTGAGTGTCGAGAGGGTGAAGCTGCAATTTGAATTCCAAGACTCTGTGTACAAGTCTGCGCGGTGCATTGGGAACAGGTGCGACGCATAGGTGCGACGCGATGCACATGGGCATTTTTCACAGTGTAATTTTGCATGGGTGCGGCGCACCCACAGAGCGCGGCGCACTGGGTGTGCACGCGGCGCATAGGGCCGACACCAAATTTTTGACATTGCCTCCAAGAAATTTCAAATCATTCGGTCTCCTTGCTCCAAATTGGATATTCATCACCTATTCAGGATGGCATCATATGTGTTCTCCGCTTGACAGTCTCTCAGTACTCTTGATTTGATTCACTATTGTTGAAATGATTGGAGCAATAGCCAGTGAGAAAATTTCTGATCACTTTGGACGGAAAGGGGGACTAATAATTGTTTGCTATTTCTTTCACAAAGGTGCCGGTATATATAACTAATATCGCTCTGAAAAGCACTTGAGGGGAGCTCTTGATATAGTGAATCAGATTGCAGTGGAGGAAAACTGGCAAGAAAAACAACGAATCTCCGATTTTATTGAGTGAAAATATGCACTTCCTTTGACTGTGACTGGAATTAATGCTATTATGTTTTATGGCACCTATATTTTCCAATCTGCCAGAATTTCATCGAGCAAAGTTGCAACTCTAGGACTTGGTGCTTTTCAGGTTGTCATGTCTGTTTTCACTGCATGGTTGATGAACAAAGCCGGGAGATGGTTTCTCCTCATGATCTTAGTTGGGCGAATGGGTACCTACCTTTTTCCTGTTGGTCTTGCATTCTTCTTGGAGAACGATGTTTCAGGAGCTACAAACTACAGTATTTTGGTCTTAACTGGTGTGTTGGTAATACTAGTTTTATACTGCAGCAAATGGTGTTATGTTCTCATTATGTGAAGGCCTTCATAGAGATGGGGTTGTGAAGTTTTATGAAGCACTAGGAATGTCTCTTGCATAATAAGACTTGCAGCTAACTCTGCGCCTCCTTTACTGCATATCCTTTCCCTTTCCCATTTTAAATATATTTTTTCCCTTCATTAAAGGCATTTTTATTAAAAGTTAGTTTTATTCAACGGCAAAGGGAAGGTGAGAAGTCAAAGACCGAAAAGCCAAAATTAAATGAAGAATATCTACCACAGCAGAGAGATAGGAACAGATTGCCTATTTTTTTTTTTTTGACTTCAGTTGCAATTCAAAGGGTCTACGCAACAGTTTTTGTCTTTTAATTGGTCATCAGAGAAATTCAAGGGGGACGTTGTTCTGTCTTTAGAACAGATGACAGGCTCTTTTTATATCTTTATAATTTCAGTTTAAACAACTCCTTATTTTAATCGATCTGTTTTCAACATTTGAGTTTATTTATTATATTGAAAATCATTTGTAAAGGGCGGAGTTCTGGGAAAAAAGTGTGGAAGAATAACTCAACGTTTGGCTGTACAGTTTTGGCAGAGAATTAATGAAATGATGCAGCTCTGGTTGATGAGATTCCTGTGGTATGAGTTTAGCATTTGTCTTTTCATTCTGTTTCATATGTATCTCGTTATGTTTTACCGTTCATTCATAATCATTGCTAGATGAATGATTTTAAGTAAGAAAGGTAGAATCCAGTTATTGCTCTGCCTTGGGAAAGCGTTCACGTCTCTGTATGTCTTCTTCTGTTGAAAAGGATTCATTATATATGCCCTTATCAACCTCTTGACAGTATTTCCACTCCATATTATTCCAAATTTGATTGTTAAACTACTGCCTATCTTGCCTCATGAAACACTCTGTGTCTTTGATTTAATTTCTCAGCTCATGTTGTTCTTTGTCCCATACATCCCTGAAACCCAGTCATTCATCAAAATACCTCTTTCTATTTATTTAATAGCCTAAAATCAGTATTCATTATAGGTCATCTTAGGCCCTATTGGACATATTTTTCCGAGATAGACCCAGAGAGAGCCCTCTCCTGTCCTCGTAGGGCTAGCTATGAGGCTGAGTGTGGTTTGGTGTTGTACTTCTTCTGCCTTATTTCAGCCTGAGGTGGATTTGGGAACTAACATAGTGGCAACCATACTGGGGACAATGGTTTGCTTGTTGGTGTTATTTGATTTATAGCTACAGACGGAGCCTGAAGTCACGCCAGGTAGCCTTCGAGCTGCACATTGGTCTGCAAGTGCATAGTAGATAAACGTTGCTTCAGTCAATCTCCGGTTTATCTTGTGAACACGACACTTGACTTGTGGATTGTCTTGCCCCAGTACATGTATCAAGTTCAGATCTGATGGTTGATGGTGGACAACGATCAGACATCAGAAGGCTGAAATCATTCACCTGGCGATTTCACTGAAAAATCCAGAAATAAATCCCTCATGGTGATTCCACTGCAGAGAGATCAGTAGCTTTAAGACTTTCAAGATGGATCGAGTTGTAAGAAGATACGCTCCCATGAGCCGAGATCACATCCCAGGTTTTCCAAATAAAATGCCCAAGGTATATTGGCTTCAGAATTTTCCTATGTTCAGAAATGTGGAAGGTAATGACGCTGCTCTTCATCTGGTGAAATTTCACATTCATGTGCATAAATTAAAAATCGATTTTCCTGAAGACTGTTTGATGAAAATTTTTATGGCTACTCTGGAAGATGAAGCCTGATCCTGGTATGAAAATTTGCCACCTGCTTCTATTTATTGTTTAAAAGATTTTCATACAGCATTCTTTGAAAGGTATAAAGAATCCTGTCCATCCTTAATGTTAGTGCAGAATTGTTGTGAACACGTTAGTAGTTTCATTGAAGATCTTGAGAATTTTTATGGGGATAATGATTTGATGGATGGGGAAATCATGGAAGCATTGTATGAAAATCCGTTACAGTAGCACACAAAAATCTTAGAGGATACTTATCAAGATCAGCAGGTTGAAGATTTCCATATGGTTGAAAATGATGAAAGAGAAAGTTTCGCTTCAGATCTGCCCACAGAGGAAGACAGCATGCAGGGAAGTCAAGTTTCAATCTCAGAATGTGATAATGTCAAGTCATCTATTTCAGATCTAGATTCAGATTGTGATGACCAAGAATACCCTGTGCTGAATCTCATTGAGGAGAACTTTGCCATTGAGATCATAGACAGAGTTATTGATCCAAATGTTCTCATTTCATTAGAAAAAAGCCTTCATGAGAAGGTAATCCCGTCAGTTCATGGAAAACAAGATGAGATATTCGTTCAAGTAAGTGAAAAAGTTTCTCTTGATGAAATTATGGTAGATGATAGAAATGATAGTGTTGGGTTTCAAGAATCAGCTGAAGTTTCTTTTCTTATGATTGATGAATGTAATGAGAATATGGCTGTCATATCATATGAAGATGACCTACAGTATATTCAGACTACAGAAAATCAGAACATTCAGGACTGCCTTTCAGATTCTTCTTCCTATGTTTCTTGTTTTGAAATGTTCTTTGAAGAGGAAATCTACTCATACACTTGTTCAAGATTTTTTAAGGACTAGGAACATACTCTTACTGAAGTATATTATGAAGAAAGATCAGAAGCAAGAGAGAAAGACACCTTGTTTCTTCAGCAGGAGGTAAATCTTCATGTTTTTCATGATCCATTGGCAAATTTGTTGCAGTCAGCAGTGAAGGTGATTATTGCAGTATTCAGTGATGAAGGAGATCATGGTCGATTATGTTTTTGGATGCCTAGTTACCAGTATCTATTGTCGACCAGGAGATCTGATCAGGAGAATCAATCAAGAAGGCATCTTTTTGATTGGTTACATTGGCATTTTGATATAGATTGATGGTATATTGTCTTGTAAGAAACACAGGTGGTCATGTACTACCATCAAGCTTTAAGTTTTAAGTTCAGGTCTTAGTCATTTTGAGTTAGTTTGTTAGAGTCAAGTTTTTCAGTCATTTCAGTTTGCATCGAGTTAGTTTGAGTCAAACTTTTAGTCAATAAATCAGTTAACAGTCTTGTGTCGATTTGTCAAAATAATGGATTCCATAGCCCAATGGATGAAGGCACTGTCTTCTCTCCCAAAGATCTGCCATTCTTGGCACCTCCAAGGAGCTACCATCCCCATTGGAGCCAATGTTAGAGTCGGTCTTTACCTCCCTCCGTCAGAGATCATTTCTCTTATTTCATTTCATTGTATAGGGATCTCATTTCGATCGTTCATCTGCATTCCGTTAGGGGCATGCCATTATCTGACGGAAGGGCCTTGTTATTCATTCCCCTCATGCCTTATCCTGCTGGCATAGGTCTGTTTGTCAAATCAGTTTTAAGGTCATTTACAGTCCTGTTTGATGTCTAATTCAGTAAAGAGTTATTTTAATCATTAGGTCTAGGGTTTAATGCCAGCAGGCCAGAGGGAGTTTCCAAAGCAGTTTTCATTTCAAAATTTTCATCATCAATAATACGAGAATGATTCTTCCTCAAAACCCTGTTTTGAGGAAGAAATCGTCAAATTTGTTTTGGTTTCGGCTTCAAATTTTTTTCAAAGTTTTTCAAGTTTTACAACCCTTCAATGGTAGCCCTGTTTCGGCTTTAGCAGCTCCTATCCCTTCAAAAGAACAGACAGAAAGGACATCATCAGCATTAAGAGTCAAAGTGAAATCAAGCAAAACAGAGTTTGCATTAAAATGTCAAAGTGCCAATTTCAGGGTTTCTAAACACAAAAATTGAGGTCATTGATCATATAAGATAGTTTCATTTGTTTTGAAATGTTCATTTGCATCTAAGAAGACTCATTGAAGTTGATTTGAGTGTCGAGAGGGCGAAGCTGCAATTTTAAAACCAAGACTCTGTGTACAAGTCTGCGCGACACATTGGGAACAGGTGCGGCACATAGGTGCGACGCAACACACATGGGAATTTTTCACAGTGTAATTTTGCATGGGCGCGGCGCACCCACAGAGCGTGGCACACTGAGTGTGCGCACCGCGCATAGGTCCAACACCAACTTTTTGACATTGCCTCCAAGAAATTTCAAATCATTCGGTCTCCTTGCTCCAAATTGGATATTCATCACCTGTTCAGGATGGCATCATATGTGTTCTCCGCTTGATAGTCTCTCAGTACTCTTTATTTGATTCACTATTGGTGAAATGATTGGAGCAATAGCCAGTGAGAAAATTGCTGATCACTTTGGACGGAAAGGGGGACTAATAATGGTTTGCTATTTCTTTCACAAAGGTGCCGGTATATATAACTAATATCGCTCTGAAAAGCACTTGAGGGGAGCTCTTAATATAGTGAATCAGACTGCAGTGGAGGAAAAACGGCAAGCAAAACAACGAATCTCTGATTTTATTGAGTGAAAATATGCACTTCCTTTGACTGTGATTGGAATTAATGCTATTATGTTTTATGGCACCTATATTTTCCAATCTTCCAGAATTTCATCGAGAAAAGTTGCAACTCTAGGACTTGGTGCTTTTCAGGTTGTCATGTATGTTTTCACTGCATGGTTGATGAACAAAGCCAGGAGATGGTTTCTCCTCATGATCTTAGTTGGGCGAATGGGTACCTGCCTTTTTCCTGTTGGTCTTGCATTCTTCTTGGCGAACGATGTTTCGAGAGCTACAAACTACAGTATTTTGGTCTTAACTGCTGTGTTGGTAATACTAGTTTTATATTGCAGCAAATGGTGTTATGTTCTCATTATGTGAAGGCCTTCATAGAGAGGGGGTTGTGAAGTGTTATGAAGCACTAGGAATGTCTCTTGCATAATAAGACTTGCAGCTAAGTCTGTGCCTCCTTTACTGCATATCCTTTCCCTTTCCCATTTTAAATATATGTTTTCCCTTCATTAAAGGCATTTTTATTAAAATTTAGTTTTATTCAACGGAAAAGGGAAGGTGAGAAGTCAAAGACCGAAAAGCCAAAATTAAACGAAGAATATCTACCACAGCAGAGAGATAGGAACAGATTGCCTATTTTTTTTTTTTTGACTTCAGTTGCAATTCAAAGGGTCTACGCAACAGTTTTTGTCTTTTAATTGGTCATCAGAGAAATTCAAGGGGGACGCTGTTCTGTCTTTAGAACAGATGACAAGCTCTTTTTCTATCTTTATAATTTCAGTTGAAACAGCTTCTTATTTTAATCGATCTGTTTTAACATTTGAGTTTATTTATTGTATTGAAAATCATTTGTAAAGGGCGGAGTTCTGGGAAAAAAGTGTGGAAGAATAACTTAGCGTTTGGCTGTACATTTTTGGCAGAGAATTAATGAAATGATGCAGCTCTGGTTCATGAGATTCCTGTGGTATGAGTTTAGCATTTGTATTTTCGTTCTGTTTCATATGTATCTCGTTATGTTTTACCGTTCATTCATAATCATTGCTAGATGAATGCTTTTAAGTAAGAAAGGTAGAATCCAGTTATTGCTCTGCCTTGGGAAAGCGTTCATGTCTCTGTATGTCTTCTTTTGTTGAAAAGGATTCATTATATATGCCCTTATCAACCTCTCAACAGTCTTTCCACTCCATATTATTCCAAATTTGATTGTTAAACTATTGCCTATCTTGCCTCATGAAACACTCTGTGTCTTTGATTTAATTTCTCAGCTCATGCTGTTCTTTGTCCCATACATCTCTGAAACCCAGTCATTCATCAAAATACCTCTTTCTATTTATTTAATAGCCTAAAATCAGTATTCATTATAGGTCATCTTAGGCCCTATTGGACATATTTTTCCAAGATAGACCCGGAGAGAGCCCTCTCTTGTCCTCGTAGGGCTAGCTATGAGGCTGAGCGTGGTTTGGTGTTGTCCTTCTTCTGCCTTATTTCAGCCTGAGGTGGATTTGGGAACTAACAGAAACCATCAAAAGAATTCTTGACCTAGAATATGGTAATTTGGTAGGTCAAAATTCCCATGCAATATTGGGGTATCCCCTGGTGTTTCCTGGGTTGACGTCAATGAAAACCGCTGATCAACACTTCTTTGGTCCAGATCTCCAGCCCAACCTGCATAAAAAAAACCACTGATATAGAAAATTGTGTCCAATCCCGGTCTTCACTGGTAGCACAAACCATAATCACTAGTGCCACGTAAATATCTGAAAACCTGCTTCACGACTGTCCAATGCTCCTTCCCTAGTTTTGACATAAACCTGTTCAATACTTCCAATGCATGTGCAATGTCTGGTCTAGTAAAAACCATTTCATACATTAGGCTACCTGCTGCACTTGAATATGGAACACGGGACATATCCTCCTCTTCTTCTTGTGTCTTGGGACATTGTTCAGAAGATAGCTTTACACCTATAGGAATAGGAACCCTCACTAGTTTACTATCCTACATATTGAACCTCTGCAATATTGTCTCAACATTATTCCTATGGTTTAACCAGAGCTTCCTCTTTTCTCAATCTCTCTTAATTTTAAAGCCCAAAATATAGTTTGTAGCACCAAGATCCTTCATTTCAAATTTGGAGAAAATTGGGTGTTCAAATCTTGGATAATTTCTTTTTCATTTCCAACCAGCAACATATCATCCACATACAAGACCAAATAAATAACATGGTCACCAATTAATTTAAAATACACACAGTGATCCTCTTTACTTTTGGTGAAGCCAAGTCCCTGTATATAGGTATCAAATTTATAATACCACATCCTTGGTGACTATTTTAACCCATACAAAGACTTTTTTAACCTGCATACCAGTTCTTTCTTACCCTTCACCGTAAAGCCTTCAGTTTTCTTCATGTAGATCTCCTCTTCCAGATCCCCGTGAAGAAATTTTGTCTTCAAATCCATCTATTCTACCTCAAAATCAAATGCAACAACAACAAATAAAAGTAATCTAATAGAAGTAACCTTGGCAACAAATGAAAAATATCACCAAAATCAATTCCTGACACCTGGGAATAAAATTTTGCTACCAACCGAGATTTTTATTTCTCCACCTTTCCCTCTACATTCATCTTCTTCTTAAACACCCATTTTCTCCTTATGGGCTTCCTTCCAGCCAACAACTCCACTAGACCCCGTGCCTCATTTTTGTGCAAGGATGCCATTTCTTCAACCATGGCCTCCTTCCAGAGTTTTCCATCCTCTGAATCCACTGCCTCCCTGACAGTTTCGGGATCATCATCGATGATAGTTTAAGAGAAATTTGAATAGAAATCAGATGCAATATACCTTTATGGCTGCCTTCTTTCCCAAACTGATCTTCTCAAAACTGGATTTTGTGGCTCTTCTTCTTCTGAATCTTGTTCTATTGTAGATTCTGATTCATCCTCCTTTAGCTCAAACTCTATCTTCTCAAGTTACTTTGGTAGGAATTCATGTTTAACAACATCTTTCACCTTTCTAAACACCATATCTCGACTGTACACAACCTTCCTTTTTTCTGGGTTCCAAAGCTTGTAACCTTTTAAACCATCCTAGATGCACCTTTCAGATTTATTATCCAACTTGATCCTTTTATCCTTTGGAACATGTACATATGCATCACATCCAAATACCCTCAGATGTGAAAGAGAGGGTTTCTTACCAGTCCATACCTCTTGTGGAGTCTTATCCTCCAACTCTGATGAAGGTGATCTGTTAACTAGGTAACATGCAGTCTCCACTGCCTCTACCTAGAATTCTTGTCCTAACCCGGTACCACTGAGCATGCTTCTTTCCTTTTCCATAAACGTTTTGTTTATTATTTCTGCAATGCCATTTTTCTAAGGTGTGTATGGAGTAGTCTTTTTTCATGCTATACTACACTTCTTACATAACTCTTCAAATTCCTTCTTGCAAAACTCTCCACCATTATCTATCCTCAACACTTTTATCTTTTTCTCTGTCTGGTTTTCCACTAGAGCCTTAAATTCTTTAAATCTGTTAAAGTATTCAGATTTATTCCTCCAGAAATATATCCATGTATTCATTGAGAAGTCATATATAAATGAAACATAGTACACATAATTTCCCAGTGATGGAACTGACACAAGTCCAAATACATCACTGTGTACAACCTCTAATATCTTGTTCGCCTTCTTAGCACCAGAAGGAAAACTCACCCGATTCTGCTTCCCATAGACACAATTTTCACAGAAATCGAAATCTAGAGAGCAATTAGACATACCTTCTACCATACCATTACCGTGCAGTATCCGAAGGCACTTCTTTCCAATATGTCCAAGCCTTTGATGCCATAACATGGTCTTTTCTCCAGAGACTGTTAGGATTTCCGCTCCACTTTCTGGAACCACATAAATGTTGCACCCATCAATAATAGTGATACTCTGAAGCTTGTACAAAGTTCCAATATGAACTCCACACATTAATGCCAGTGCTGCCAAAACCATCTTGCAGGTATCTTTCTCGAACATTGTTTACAAAAATCAGATTTCTGGCCAATGCAGAAATATGCAGAACACTAAGAAGTGTTCTAATCCTTTCACCTTGCAGCTTCAGCTTGAATTTTCCACGTCCAATGATTTTGGCTTTCCTATGATCCCCTAATAAGACATCACCACCATCATACTTCTCATACTCATAGGACTACTCCCTATGGGGAGTGAAGTGAAAGGATGCACCTGAGTCAGTCAACCACGCCTCATGGTCTACATGTGCATTTGATGAAGAATAAAAATACACATCCCCACATTCATCTAAGGTGGTTTTTTCCTCTGCAAAAGGAGCATCATCAGATCCCTTTCCTTTCTCAAGAGCTTTAGGTTTGCAGTCCTTTTTGAAGTGCCCTTCCTTTCCGCATTTCTAGCACACCTTTACAGGTTTTCTTGGAGATTTAGATCTCCCACTCGAAAAATTATTTTTGTTTATGTTTTGGGAACTTGCTCGTACAGATAAGGAATCTCCATTATAGCCCTCCATATTTCTCTGTCTCATTTCCTCCAATAGTAAGGCTGAGAAAATTTAATCAAAATTCAAGGTAGTTGTATTGATACCTATTGAAATAACCAGACTATCCCACGAATATGGTAGAGAACACAAAAAAATGACACACTTATCTTCATATGAGATTTTAATATCAATAAATGACAACTGACTTACCACAATATTGAAGGTTTTTAGATGATCTATCACCGAGTCTCCATCCTTCATCCTCAGGTTATATAGCTTTTTCCGCAGGAATAATTTATTCACTAGAGACTTAGATTGGTATAAAGTCCCTAAATTGACCCACAAAGTCTTCATCGTAGCTTCCCCAGATACATTCAACAATATTGAATCTGAGATACACAACTGTATTGTGCTCTTACCTTCCTATCCAACTTCTCCCAGTCTTCATCTAACACTGTCATTGGTTTAGTACCCGGATCTACCGCGATCCACTGATCTTTATCCACTAGAATATCCTCCATCTTGAGATTTCACAACTCAAAAATTTGACCATTAAATTGATTGATCTCTATATTTTCACTGCTCACCATCTTCTTTCACTACAAGAATCGATCCCGTAGATCTCTCGCTGAACAGGGTCTACCACAGGCCCGAGAAAAAAACCCCTTAGAAGCAAAGGCACCCCCTTGAAGCCAAAACATCTATGATACCAAATGTAGGTTTTAACCCTGTAAAGAAATTATCTACAAATGAATTCTAAAAAAAAACAAAAAAAAACAATAGCGAGAGCATAAAACATAAAACAAATATGCACAAATATTTTTCCCCTGTATCCCAAATCAGGACTACCAAATTGATTTTTCATTATATTACTTTTATTGTTACAAAACATATATATACATGTCGAAGCATTCATAAACCCTAATCCATTAACCTTGGATTATAACATTACCATAGTTCCCTTGAACGGATCTACAAAATACTTGGGGCAGAAAATCGTTATGCCTCAAAACCATGTGCAAACCCATGCACAAAACCATAGGCGGGAAATAATATAACACACATCCAACAGTATTTTGTGCACTCTCATCGAATGGTTACGCATTAGACAACACTACTACAGACTGGACTCCCATGTACCATCGTGTATATTTTCGGAGACACTGTTAGGTTGCAAACATGCTATAGGTAATCGAGTTGACCGCCTTGGAAAAGCGATACACCGAACACAACATTTGGGGAGACTAGATGTCATATTTTAAGTCCTTGGTAAATTTATTTGCTAAGGTGTATATTACAGTTCACAGATACTTGTAATCCTTTTTTCCTAACCTTCCCTTTTTTGATTTATTTTGTGTTTAATTTATAAAATTTACTGCCCACGAAATAACATCTTACCCGTGCACAAATCCTTAACAAATCTTAGGTTGAGACTAATGGCAATAGTTCTCGAGTTTACCAATCAAGGAATCCCCTCAGATGGTAATCCTATTCCTTTTCCTTCTTTTGGAAATATTGGTACTCCCTATATGGCAACGTTGTCCCTCCCGGGATTAACCATTGGTTCACCAGTTTGGTTATTTTCAACCCCCATGGTTCCAAATGTCCAAGCTTCTTCTCATCCAAGTTCGCCTTCACCTAAATAGTGTCAACATCATGTTGATCCTAAAGTTTACCCCTCGCCTTCTTCACCCTGTTCTTCCTCTTCGCTTGGTGAAATTCTGAATTCTAGTAACCATGAAGCTAAGAAGAAGAAGAAGAGGACGAAGAAGAAGAAGAAAGATAACTAAGGGGGAAACCAAGAAACCATTGCTACTAATGAAATTGATGTTGAAAAACCTTCCAATCCATCCCGCAAAGTCAAATTCCCTTATTATCTATGTAAGGGTGACCACCTTCTTAGAGATTGTCCTGGCATTCCCAAGATATTAGAAGTGTGGTCCACTAGCTCACATTAGCCTTTGTCATAAGCCTCTAGAGATTATAGAGGTGATAAAACCACAACTAGTGTTAATAAAGCCCATGGTAAAAAGGGTAAAGTCAAATTTACTTGTGGGTTATGTGAAGGGAATCATCGCATACATCTTTGTCCTTATATGGATGAAGCCTCCAAAGCATTGGTTAACCTTACAACTTCTCAACCTCATTTTCCTGCTGGTTACCGAAATATTTCCTTTGATCCTGAGCTAGTTGATAAAGTGATCGATCAAAATTCATCTATGGCCGATCCCACTCTCTCTGAAAGTGAATCCCATGAGTCCATTCCTGAACAACCATTGGTTGAGAAAATGATTGACCTAATTTCACCTTTAGTGGATCATGCTTTTCCCATAGAGAGTGAACATCATACCGCTCATGTTCTTCTTGTTTCTTCAGATTCCCATGAATTGGAGGTAAATCCTCTTATTCCCACAATACAAGAGGGTGATCCTCCCGTTCCTGTAACACAAGGGGGTAGTTCTCCCATTCCCATGGCACACCCTCCAAGTAGTATGGTCGCTTCCATTGATTGGAGTCGAATGACATGATATTGTCTTCCTTCTTACGTTCCCTTTGAGATCAAGGTACAGGCCTATAATGTGAACATACCTAGCACCATAATAGATGAAGGTGCATTTGTTAGTATTATTTCCTCAACTACTTGGAAATATTTCGGTTCTCCACAACTTGTTCCTGTTACCCAGAATTTTTTGGCTTTTAACAGAGAAACTAGTCAACTGTTAGGGATATTTCCAATTTTTCCTATTACTTTGGTAGGAAAGACTGTTTATATAGAAGTGATGGCCGTCCAAGGATCCTTGGATTTCAACTTACTCCTTGGGCATGACTATCTTTATTTCATGGGATCTCTTGCCTCTTATCTCTTTCGTGTGATTTGTTTCCCACATGAAGGAAGAATTGTGACCATTGCTCAACTTTCATTCATTGGTCCTAATTTGGCTCCCAATCAACCATCATCCCTACCTGTTCCTTACATGTAGTGGTATCTTCCCCGCCACAGGTTAATTATGTGGCAACTTGTTCCATGCCCGTGTCTACTAATGATCTAGTTAGTGATATAATGCATCATGTATTGGGGGCATTGGACCATAATTTACAGAGTGTTGTTCTCCCATCTGATGAGAACCTCTTGGAAGGCATGACTTCTTTTGGGCCATGATAAGGTATGTCGGAGCATAGTTCCTTTTCTTGTGTCAAGTCCTTAAAAAATGAAACAAGGTCTGTGAGAGAAAAGTTCCTTTTCTTGTGTCAAGATCCTTAAAAAAAGAAACAAGCTCTTCGGAGAAAAGTTTCTTTTATTGTGTCAAGGTCCTTAAAAAATGAAACAAGGTGTCATGAGGATAGTTATTTTACCATGTAAACCTTGTTAAAAAATGAAATAGGTACCTATGGGAATAGTTCTTTTACTGTGTCAAGATCATTAGAAAATGAAACAAATCCCCTTTCAATTCGAGTCTTTGACTAGATCTCGTCAAATCCCAGTCGAGTCTTTCACTTGATCTCATAAATGAACCTTCATTCCATCCACCTATTAGTAACTAGTAGTCTACTTAGGTGAATGAACTGAAGCTCCGGGGGCATGTACCTCAAATTGAGTCACCGTGATGGGGGCATGCAAACTTATTTCAAGCATAGTTTCTCTCTGTTTCAATCTTGTGAAAAAATGAAATCAATTTCAATCATAGTTTCCCATGTTTCAAGCTTGTGTAAAAAAATAAAACAGTCCTCATTTGTACCCCTTGTGATTGCCCTTTTATCTGCCTCTTCTGCTAAATGAACCTTAGTTTTCTAATTCCATTATCACCATTTTCGTGGCCGATCGTACGCTTTCACTTGGTGTTTACATTTTCCTAGAGAACAGCTGTGATGAGTGGTTTTGCTAGCTAACCTCTTGATCTTTCCATGTTTTGAGTAGTTCCACCATCATCGAAACAAGTTGCTACCTTTTATACCACTCGGTCCTCCATGAGGACTCAACTTTTAGCTCTTTTCTGACTCTTGAAAAATGAAAATATTACTAAGTACTTCTCATTTCGAATTCGTTAAAGTAAATGAATTTACGTAGTCTCAGTATACGTTGACCCCTTTTTCGAGCCGAGGTTCACTATTTACGAAAAAGGAATACCTTGATCGAACATGGTCAAGAGATTCTCTCAGTTATTTTTTTCTACCTTTTCGGATTCGAGAGATGATTTGTGAAAAGGGAAATGATGGAGTTTTCTTTTCGTTTATTTTAAAACTACTTAAACATGAAAAGTTATCAAGTTACCCTTTTGTTGGACTCGTTAAATATTAAACGGTGAAAGACTTGTCACCATGATGAGACCAAGTTTCTCCTTCCTAGGGCTCGTTAAAATTGCTAGGATGGATTCATTCGAAGAATGAACTTACATGCTCATCATATTTTATCCTCTTCACACTGGATATAAAAAATAAAGAGGTACTCATTAGCAATAATAGGGGAAAATTGAATGTGAACATCCTATGTGTATTTTGGATAGCTTGTCGCTCTTGAACATGACACTCATTTGTAGTTCGTGTTGGGTTGGGGACATCCTACATTCATCACTTTACCTTCGCGGGTTTGAGAAATCCATTTTCCTCCTATTTGATCATCATTTTTTTTCATCATGACCTCTGATCCCATAATGCTGCCACACTCCAGAGTCGTATTGCCAATATGTTCAAGAGAAGTCCTTTTTCCTTAGCTTATCTGACCTCCTCTGTCAAAATCCCGAATCATTCCTATCATCTTGAGATATCTGTTGTTTCATGTCGATCATGTTGGAATCATTATGGCCCTCCTTTGATGAATCACTTCCTATCAACTTCAGCTCATTATCTGGGAAGGTGGTTTAGAAACTTATTTTCAGTACCTTGTAGCTTGCATGCCTCAATGGAAAGTTCTTCGTATTCAACGACAGCTTCACATCATTGGCCTTTGATCGAATGATTATTCAAGTGTTTGACTTCAACACATTCATTCACACTTGTAGATTGTGCTGTTGTACCTTGAGGTCCATCATCATTATTCGTGGTTTCTCTTGTTCCTGTTAACGATTTTTATCATTGGTTGCTAATTAGGTGGTTTCTACCATGTTCTACACCAACACATCTATTCACATGGCTATATTCGTACATTGGGTTGATTAAGATCGCGGTGAAGACCTTGGGTCACATATAATTTTTTATCGAGGCTGTAGGGAGTTATTGAGTATTCATGATTGTATACATGATCATATATATACGGATGGTTGCATCCATATCGCAGATCCATTTCTATGATCTCTTTAAATGGATGGATGCGACCATTCTGTGGGTTCATGTGTTATTTGATGCCTAGTGCAGAGTTATTCCATTAGGCATATTCATACAAGAGATGTCATATATTGTATTTTGTTTGATTTGGCAGGTTTCCTCGTGGTGATTTGAGTTCTTTTCCTTGGTTCATAAAGATTTTCAGTGATCACTCCCCATTCTGCTTTCATTCTTTAGGGGGCATATGTTACATAATCATTTTCCACCATGCTCATTTCCCATTCTTGATCATGAATTGCCCCTGCGACAGAACCTGTGAAATGTTTCCACCATGAAGAAATATGTCAATACATTCCATGAAGACTCAAAGAAAAATGTTGTGGGAGATTACTAAAGGAACTTGGTCAAAATCCTAGTTTCATGGGTCAACGCATTTCCTGGCTTCATGCTCACTCTGATGACAGATTGATATTTCTGGCTTAGCACTACCAGCGCCCTTATTTCTTGGAAAATCGTGCTAGTCCCTTTCTGGCAGTGTTTCCTCAAATGGAGGAGAAGCTTTGACCTCTAGAAGTTCCAGGGTGGCGATTTGGTTGTTAAACGGTGGTGATAGAGTTGAGATCTATTATTTTAGAGCTTTGATCTCATCCATGGGTGTTTATCCCTTATAAAGTGGGCCTTCCTCCTCCTTTCATGGGCTCCCAACCTCTTCTCCCTTCCTATAAATTGGTCCCCATCCTTCGACTACTGGTTGGTCATTGTTGGGCTAGTCCGAACTCTTGTTCCCTTTACATTCTTGCACTGTGATAATGCCTAATTTATTTGGGAGAAGGAATGCTTTATAGCTTCGGTGAAGGACTCATATTTTCACCAAAGGGAGGTCTCCAACGTCAAGGCTTGGGTTGTAAGCTCTTCCTTTCATATTTATCAATAAAACATCTGATGTTGTCTTTCAATATTTATATAATATTTTATGCAAATGATCTGGTACTCCTTGATCTGCTAGATAGCTAATGTTTATGATTATTATGTATTGGATTACGTTTTATGTTTCTTCTTGATCATCCGGAGGTATTTGTGTGCCACTAGTAGCAAGGAGCGAACCTAAAAGGATCGTGGATCAAGGTCATCACCAACGAGTCCAAACATAGCATCAAGAAAAAGGTACCCCTGTTGGGCTGAGAATAAGGTATGTTTTCATCCTATCTTTAGCACGAATTGCTATGCACTTTTATATATTTTTCCTCATCTTAACAATAAAAGAAAGGAAATTAATGTAAAGTTAGGACAAAATAAATTGATAGTAAAATGGACGTTTAACAACGGGAAGTTGACTTGTTGTATCTTTATTTACATGGAAATAAAGAAGTTGAACTGATGACAACCAGAAGATAGTTGACAAAGAGAAACAAACGGGATCATGATGGCTCCCATGGGCCGGCGGAAGATGGAAAAGCACATCCACGCTTGAAGAACTCAAATGACAACCACGAGCAGAAGGATCCCGTATGGAAAATATCGGTTACTACTATTGAAATCGCCTTTATAAGGTCGATGACGAACAAGATAGATAGATCTGAATAGAGATTTTCTTCTATAATAGATGTATCAGGACAAAATTGTCTAGTTGTATCAATGTAATAATCTTCAGCTTAATAAATATTTTGGTTTTTTTTAATAGTCAATCTTTGATTTTTCCTTAGCGGTAGAATTATTGTGGCTTCGGGCCCAACCCTGGGAATTTCTTTGCTAACCTCTGTGCTATACATTCAATTACATAACTTACATTTCAGTCATTTAATGCATTTCGTGAGTTATCATTTAATTAGTTGAATCGTGAACATAAGACGCTACAACTTTCTCTTTCATTAGAATAGTTCATTATTCATGCTTTCTTGCTTACAGTCAATGTTTTCATAATCGCCTAGATGCTTTCATAATTTCCCAATGCTTTTATACTCATTTCATTAGTTTTAGCATGACTACTGTTCAGTTCTGTACATAGTTCAATTGGATATTTTCATTATTATTGCGAGGTGTCTAGTTGCTGTTTGATTCAGAGAGATTTCATCTATCAATTTAAAAAGAGAATTTCATTGCAAAATTTAGATAAACAATTACTGTTCAATTTATTCAAGTTCTTGTTCAATTTGTTAGGATTTCTGTTCAATTCATCACAGTATGTTGTTCACTCGTAGTTTTCTCTTTTCTACACTTAGATGGAATAGTCAAAAGCATTCTATAATCCCTTTCACTTAAATTTTATTGAACTTTGAGATTTAGATAGTCTTCCTTACGATAATTTAGAGTAGTTTTCCTTTGATATCACTTGCATATACTGTGTTCACACTCTTGAAATAAAAATACTTGCCCTGGGTTGATAATTGAATGAGAAGCATTGAAGTTTCTTGTAACAATCACCTTTATGACCCAACAACCCCTATCTCTTTTCTTGTCACATTTTGAATATTAGCTAAGATATCTTTGCATTAGAAACTATCTCAAGTTGCTAGACCCACTCTAGGGCTAGAGAGATTGCCTCTGTCTGCAAAGGGGATTTATCTTGACAACAATAGGAACTCCATGGATCATTGATCTAGACTATATAATTATATATTTTACATCCATATTGATGCTTTCAAGGTTTAAAAATCAAAGAAATTAGTTTATAGGGGTACTTTTAGTGCTGGTACCTAGTTTGGAGAATTGGGATCAAAAACATTATGAGGCCATTTGAAGCATTAAATGAATTTTTTTTTGGGGGAAACAATTTTTTTTAATGTTATCCTCTTACTCATATACATTCATAAAGTCCTAATATACCACTTTATTTATTTCACATCTTGAGATATAGTTTTTATCATAAGTTTGTTTCTAGATCCTACTTTGTCTCCTCCTACTTTATCTCTTTGTGAAGTGTCGAGGTGAGATAAATTGAGTTGGTTTCATAATTTTATTATATATTTGTATCATTAAAAGATGAAATAAATAGAACATGTGATATATTATGGCTTGAGGCCTTTTCCAACAAATTTATTATCTTTCTTATTAGCTTTATTTTATTAATTAGTATCAGAGCTCCTATAATTCTTAGGGCCTACTAATTCCATGATATCTTTTCATAAAAGAATTGAATTCATAACTCCATGGTTTGATGGCTATCTTGGTTTAATTTTCAAAGAATATGATTATCGTGTGTGAACTTTAGCATTCTACACAGTTGATGCAGCTAGACATATAGTGAGGATTGATACACATCAAATGGTTGTTGCTCCTGCAAGAAGAAACATATGGGGAACAATAGAATATTTCAATAAGTTGTCTCGAGTTCACACTCATTGGAGCATGAAAATAAGCCAATGAGTTTTTTTTTATTGTGTTGTACCACACAGAGGGATTCAAGTTCACTGATGATCTATGGACACAAATTGAGTGACAAAAACTTTGTAGTAAGTTTTCCATACAATTAATACCCTTATATTTATTGTTGGGCCTATGATGTCCTATGCATATCTCATTTTGAATCGATGGCAGAGAAAAAAATAAATTTGAGTGTACATATATGGTAAAATTATATTTCTTATTCTCATATTGATGAATATAAAAATAAAACTCATGGGTGAGTCTATGTGACACTAGAGATCATTATTTGCAAGTATAGACCCTCCCTGTATGATATCTTCTCAATATATCTCCTAAATCATCATTTTATATGATCTATTGAGATGATTCTTCTATGGTTTCTTGCATTTCCTGCATGATACCATCCATGGGTTTATCATTCCTTGTGATTTGTATTTGGCATGTCATATGCACTTACTCTAATTTGACATGCTTTTTGAAAGCACAACTTTTGAATTTTTCCATGTAGATACAAATCCAAACATCCATATCACGAAACAATCTCAGTAGAAAGAAGTACATGAATAGGAAACTACACATAAAACTATCAATCCTCAATGAATTTCAAAAAATATTCTCAATTGTCTCAAAATTTTGTTTAATTGGCATGAAATTGTTCAAATTATATCAAATTTGCCTTAAGATATACTCAAAATCAACTCACATCACCTCAAAATCTACTCAAAATTTACTCACAAGACAAATTCACTCAAGCACACCTGAGAATATGGAGATTAGTTGGATTCAATGAATGACTATGATTTACACCTATCTATTAAAGCTGCAACATTGACATGTATATGATAATTTATGCCTATAACATATGAGGAATTTTGTGGGAAATCCTAGTTGTAGATTTTTTATTTGTTTATGCTAGAGTTGAGAAAAGTTTGGCTCAAATATTTGATCTTTAAGCTTTCATTGAAGGTGAACACAAGGAGGAAATTAAAGCCCATATTAATGCAACAAAAATATGTTATGTTTTGTACCTAGGAGATGAATCTATAGAAGTTTTGTGTTATTCAACAACCCCCCCATTATTTATATATAGTTACTTTAGGAAATAATGGGGACCCTTTTTAATTTTTAATTTAGGTCAATAAAATAGTTTTATTCCTTATAGGATGGAAAATTGTTATCTCAAGGGTAAAATTCAATCCTATTTGCCAAAGGACTTAAACAAAAATTAACAAAGGCCTCATCGCATACCACATATCTCAATCCCAATCAACAACACTAAAAGCTCCCTATTAAAAAAATGCAATGTGATGTCGCCTAACACATCAATGTAACTCATGTGAAAATGCTTTCATGAACGATAGAAAAGGGAAAATATTTCTGTTGATTATAAATTCAATTGGTAGGACCCATTTATCCACCATGTCACCTATCGTTGCCCCGTCGTCGCAAATCCATCTTGGTATCATCGGTAATCCCCATTATAAAACCCCAATGCAATATGTCGCCATCACAATATCACAAGACTTCAGTACATCCGCAACTGCGATACTATTATCGCATCACAAAACTTAAAACACGCTTTCCCTCCAAATTCCCGTATATATTAATACGTCAATAAAATTATTACATTTAATTAACACAAAATACTTAATCGCATATCAAAGAAGTATAGAGTATGTGTGTTTTAAAGTTCCGCCTTCAAATAAATCTGCGATGCGAGATCTTCATTAAAGCGTTGAGCTGTCAGGTAAACCTTGTGAACCCACATTTTCAATTATGATAGAGGCATAATGGTAATGATGGTATCGAGAGTCTGAATGATTTGATTGTCTTTTACTTAATTTTTCAGGATTTTCAGCATTTAAAATATATTCACTATCATATCAAAGGATTTGTCTTAATCCTCTTGCATTCTAATTATTGTTCCTCATTCTAAGTTTTTCTCCTTACTGCAGGTTGGCCCCGAGAAACAAGAATCTTGCGAAATGTCAAAGCTGCAAAGAAAAACAAGAAACCTATGGCTACTTCACAATTGGCTCCTCCTACTCCAGAAGTCACAGAGATGCCTTTGCTATTCTCAGATACAAAATGTACCATATATTGTGTAACTTCTTCATGGGAGGCTATGTATAAAATGTTTGAAGATGAAGAGTTGAGGGTAATTCAAAAGGTAGATATAGTTTATGCTTCATCATCTTCCAAAACTTCTTATAGTGATGTCACCAATTCCTTCCTGCATTGAATTTCTGCCCACCCTAAGATTATTCCTTACATATACATGGTGAGGTGGATAATTGATAGTTTGAATATTGTAGAAAGGACAGTCCTGAATTCAAGGGAAATAATAATTGGTTCTTTCAAAGCAGAAGATTTGCAGAAAATGTGTCAGCTGCCTAACCCACAGAAGATATATGACAATAATTTCCTACAGAAGTTCGCAGAAGAAAATAAGCAAGAGTTTGAGTTGACAAGGCAATGGATATGCGACCCAAACAAGCACAAACATGAGGATAATGGTATGTACTCCACATCTTCTCTTGTTGATCCACATTGTTATGTTGCTGATATGATGTGTAGGTTGTTCGGGTATCCTAATACAAATAAGTTTTCGGTTGAATGGATTCCCCACATTGATGTTGTATCAGGTTCCTACATTATGGATTGGGACACTATCCTTTCTAATAATATTTTCTCCCAAATCCTGGACTATAGGAAAAATCGGAAAATCACTACTAAGACAACTCCCCCCTTTTTCATGAGCAAAAACATCATGGATGCAATATCATTTACTTCTAATTTCCAAACCATGGGATGGAAATGGACTATACAAGACCCTACCCCTATCCATATCTACCCCAAAATCCTTTGGGATTCTAACTTTCAGTCTCATTTTTATAGAATATTTCATGGAGTCATACTACCCCTACATCAGGTCGTCTTTGGAGAGAAAGCACCAAGGCTGTCCAATGAAGCCAGAGATGATTTCATAGCTATAGGAAAATGGTTTGGAGAGTAATTGTTTATATATGTTAGGGTTTTCGGTAGTATAGAGAGGCCTCATGTTCTCCCACTTTATGTCCCAGATAAACTCTTGGCAAGAGAAATTTCCTATCAAACAACAGGACATGGACTAACCAAAGCCCTAAAAGAAGCCAAAACGTCCTCCTGGCCATCATTTCCTATCCATTGTGGTGTCTATGCCTTAGATAATTACAAGCACAATGGGCTAGATATTAACCAAATTCAATGTTTAACTTTTCCTACCATGCCTACCAGACAGTTTGACCCAAAAAAAGTGGCTCATAATTTTACATCTCAAGTTAAAGTGAGACAATGTATCCATGAGCCCGATGATTATGATGAGATGTTCGAGTCTACTAAAACATACCTGTAGGTTCAAAAGTTGGTAGAAATCTGTCTCAATCCAGAAAAAATTAATTAATTTAAAGAATACAGAAATAAAAGTTTTGAGAATCTCCCTCTCAACATGTTGAGGGTTTCTCAACCAATTTTACAGAAAGAGAGGGATTTAGAGAAGTCTCCAAAGGACACTGAGGGTTTACAAGAAATAAAAGAAACCACATCCTCAAAACAATTATTTTTTGAAACGTTATTCAATAATGATTTGGATAAGGTTTGGGACTAATTTGATCAGCAGATCAATCAATCACAAGAGTTAAATACATCTAAGCCTAAAGAAACAATCATCACTCCTCAAGGTAATAGACAAATCCCACTTACTATTGGGGCTTTTGACGAGGTTGTAAAAAAAGATGATATTGAATTCATTACCGCATACCCTTCATCAGAAATTGTTCTTAATATTGAAGAGATTCCTCCTCTTGACATATTTTACAATCTCGAGCATAAGGCTGTGATGAGCAGACATAGAAAGAGGAGAAAAGTTGAAAAATCACATGCTTTAGTTCCTGGAGATATACCAATGGAGGTGGTATGGAAATATCCACAAACCAACCCTTCTGATGAATTAACCAGGATATCAAAATTTACAAGGTCTTATGCAACTGCCACTATTGTCAAAGAATCAAAACTACAACAATTGATCAAGGAAAAGGATGATAGAATCCAACAGTTGGAACAAGAATTGTTAAAAGAAAGGAAGAGTATTGATCATCGGTGGCAAACACAGTTGTCACAACTGCAACAAAACTTTGATCAGATGAAACTGCAACATTAAATTGATATCAAGGTCAGAGATGCTCAACTTCAACAGCTCCAACTCACAATTGAACAACTAAAGGAAAATCTAAAAATTGAAGAAATAAAGAAGCAATATAATAAAAAACCCTTTTGGCCCAACAACAGGTGGCCTTCTACCAAAAATTGGCAATCATAAATGATCTATGCAAAAAAAGTGATTCACTGATGAATCAATCATCTGACATGAGGATGAATTTTGTTGAAATTGATGAGAATATTTCCGAATTCATTACATGGAAATACAACACAGAGGGTAGAGAAAAAAACCTTCTGAGAATAGAGGATTCACACAAAGAAATCCTCTTTCCATATTGGGATATAAAACTAAATCAAGTAGAAAGGGTCATCTTCAGAGCAAGAGATGTTGCAAATAATATTACTGAAACTATCAGTAATAATTTGTTTGGTGCCAATATTATTGAAGAATTCCCAACCGGTTCCTTGCTCGATGTCAAAATCTAAATGAAATCATGGTAGGAATGGTCTAAGAGGAATGAATATAACATTCAGAAATTTACAAAGTTAGATTGGGAAAATTATTGGAAATATCTTGTGAAGCCACACTACCAATAGTTAATGTTGTGATGCCTTGCTGACACATCCTCTCACATGCTCCCTGCATTTTCAGATGCAGTGTACACTGGAAAACTGCACATCAGGCCAACTCAGCCTCTCGAATTGTAGCCAATGATGAATATTTATAAGCTCAAACAACAAATGGGAAAGCAAACAACGTCTCACTCCTGATATTATTATTGAAAAAAACTCTATTTATGTCCCATTATATCTTGTTTTAAGGAGGGTTGTTCAAACCTCCTCAACAATTTATGTATTTTCTATTTTTATATTTTAGCTATATAAACCCTTTCATGTCTTGAAGGAAAGGGTTCTGAATTTCTGTAAGGAAGGCTTAGAAAAGTTGCACTATTGTGCTTTTTTAAATCATCTTAATAGAAAGGCTGGACCAAGACTATTTCTTTCATGATAAAGTTATGATATATTGGGTACTTCTATCTCTATATGGTTGTTGTGTTTACATGTAATTGATAGTCATAATTTTCTTTGAATTGTTTTGTTATATGTATTCTCTAAATAAAATTCAACGTTAATTCACTTTTGAACATGTAAGATTGCTATCTTAAAATATATATACAAGACAATCAGTTATTTGATGCGAAATGTGTTTAAAAAATCTTTGAAATCACATACAAAAGAGATATAATTCAATCTTGGGATATATATATATATATATATATATATATATATATATATATCATCTTGTTATCACTCCCATTTCACTATATTTACCTCACACGCACTCAATTATACTTTAAAGGCAAACTAGTCCCATCATCCCCAATCAGAGACACTATTCCAAACATAAAAGGAACAATTTTCAAGTTCCCAACCGAGTGGTTATCCCCGATGTTGACGCAACGATTTTTGAGGCCGCAACAAGAAGGAAAATTTATTCGTTTGAAGCAAGAATATATATTGTGCTAGATAAAGACAAAGAGAATCCATGAAACCAATCATGTATGAAAATCCCAGTTGTTTACCATATTAATGATGATGAATCATGCTCAACATAGTTTGGTGCGATTTGTTTTGTTAATTTTATTACTTGTAGCGTGTGAAAACTACAAAGTTCTTTAATCTTAAAAAAATGGTTGGGGGTCATTGGATAAATGAATATCGCGAGGAAATACACAGTGAGAGAGACATTACAATGCATAAGCATAATCCTAAGGCATTATGTAACTTTAATCTTGTAAGGTGAATGAATAGTATTACCCATGAGCAATGAGGAGGCCTAATGGTATACATTTTATGGTTGTGGACGGTAAACCGATTTGTTTGTTGTTGTTGGAATTTTCTTGGTAGCCAAATATATAATGTTATATCACGTGGGTAAGAAAAAAATGGTCCACGATTTGGAAAAACATATTGCTAACAACCCTGTTATATGAACTTAATGCATTGTAAAACATTCAAAATGTTCAACTTTAAATTTCAATAGTTTCTTTGTAAGTAATATTGAGTTAAATTGTACTAGGTGCATTCTCTGTTGAACCTTAAACCTGTTTGAATCATTGTAAGTCAAGGTTAACAAGTTTGATAGACTAGTTTTGGTGCATTTTCAGTGGTATCCAACACCTCAACTGCATGTGATTATATCAAGACAACGAGTTCAAGAGAGTGTGTTAGAAAATAAATAAGCACAAGATAAAGAGTAAAATAATGTGTAAAATAAAAATGAGAGATTTCAAGAGTAAAAATGAGTGAGAAGTTCAAGAGGGAAAGTTCAAGTGAGTAATGCAAGCAAATTCAAGCAAGGGACTTCAAGAAAGCGAGTTGAAATGGAGAAAAGTATTGAATTGTTAGATTTATTGAATACTTTGTTAATCAATGTTGAATTTAACACAATCATCATGCATAAAAATACTCTCCAATCACTGGCAACTTGTTTGAAAGTAAAGCAAGCTCAAGTTAATCTTCTCCAAACTCAAATTTACCTTCTTCAAGATAAACTTCATAAAAATAATTCTGAAGTAATAATGGTTCTTAAAAAACCTCTTTTTTAGGAGGAAAATGATCATGAAGTTGATGAAGATGATGATTCTGATCCCATCAACAATAAAACTACAAGTGTAGAATATGATAAGTTTTACATGATCATATTCAACCTTATTTTTACAAGTCAATAATTAGACCTTCGGAGGAAATCTGATGCAAAAAAAATCTACATGGGTTAGGATATGAAAAAGACAAAAACAACTTACATATTCTGAATTATTCAAAACCAAACAAGTTGTCTATGGAGGTTTTTTGGATAATGAAATGTTAAACAACAATGGGGTGAAAGAAAAATGTCAACTTTGCAGCCACACTATTCACATGGAAGATCATTGTTTTAATCTCCATCTTTGTCACCATTGTGGTGAGAAGAATCATCTTTCATAGAAATGATCCAAAAGAAACAATCCTGAAAGTTTGAAGATTAACTATGAATGAATTAATCATTGCGAGTGGTCATCAACAACCAAGCAAATACATTAATTCTACCAAAAAATTCAATCTCGAGTAAAGAGAAATATTGCAGCTTATAGTGAAAATAAGTTGGTAATGCCACACACCTTAAAGGGGGAGTACAATGAAGGGACTCTACAGCATATTAAGGGGGTGGGGGGGGGGGGGGTTCAAAAATCAATTGAATTGGTCTCTTCTTTCAACTAACAAAGGGGGGAATTGATGAAAAAAATTGAAGATGGGTGTCATACTAAAAGCTTCAACAACAATAGAATCAAACTTTTCCAAATGGGAATCGAAACTTTCCAGATGGGTGAGAAAAATTTGAAATAATTATGGTTTAATGTTTTGAAATAGAATAATACACACAATATAAGATTGGGATGTTGGTTGAGATCGAAGTTGTGTACATTTTTGTTCACTTGGATGGTCAATCAACTTAGCAAAGGATAGATAAATCCTTCTGCATTGTAGTTTGGAATTATATTAAGTTGTAAAGAATTTTTAGGGATGTGTTTGACTTGTAATTGATCAACTTCTCTTGGATCACTCTCTTCACATTGGATTTTTCAACATCTATTTTTGGTGGGTTTTATATATAAAATATATCAACTGGATTAAATCTGATCTTGTAATGTACTAAAACAATATATTGAATCCTTCTACAATTTGCGGAAACAAAACACGATCACACAATCACATAACAAGTAAGAGAAGGAAACAATCAATCACACAACACAAGATGTATCTGGGGAAATAAACTGCTCAAAACCTCGCTATCTGTATATTTAATAAATTCAAAACCATGAAACAATACAATGGTATTCCTCCACTTAGAAACCTATGCACTCCGCTCACTGTCTCACTCTGATCATGCTCGAATCTGGCATACAATCTAAGAAAACTCGGTCCGGTATTTAACCTTTTTCTTACCTCTACCTGGCCTGCCTTTCTTACACATTCTTGGTTTAATTGAGCCCCTATTAATTAGGAAAATCCCAATTAATGACTGTGCAATCCTTTCAAGGCTTCTTGACAACCTCATGCATGGCCTTTACAATTTTATAATTATACAACTAATAGTTATCTTCCTTTGAACCTCTGTCTCAACTGAGCCTTGCTTAGAACTAACATGCAACATATATTTGTAGCAAATTATCAATTAAATGATTTATCACTACTTGTGAATTAAATTAGTTTTAATTCATTGGACCTCTCACTAGCTCATCTATCAGTTAGAACTAGTCAAACTGATTTTAACTCAATTAATGGAGTTAACTAATTACAACTCACAAATAACTGTAACTGGACCCATTAAAATAATGGGAGATATCTACATGCCTCCTCTATGACCACTAACTTGAATTTCCTAAACTGACTAAGTCGTCCTGACTCAATTAACTAATACAAGGTCTCATGAGATGAAATTACAATTTTTCTTCCAATTTAATTAAGGGAAAATTAAATCAGAAGCCCCCTATGGTACCATTTCTAGGTGCCATTTTCTGGGTGCCATTTTTGGATGCCATTTTGACTGTTTCTTGTTGCCAATTTCAACACTCCCTTTCAACAAGAAAGGAAATCAATCTATCTCGATTTGGTACCTTTGGAATGTTATGCATGCAAGCCTAAAAAAAAAACTAAAATAGTATGATGCATCTGTCATTAGTATATCTGACTGCTACAGGTTACTACACTATGTACTGAAAACTCTGTGTTGTTGTTGACTTTGCATCTGTGCCATGTGTATTGCTGCCTACTCTGATATGTGCTATAGTATCTGACATATTTCACTTTGATTTCTGTCTTTCTGACATCTGACTGGATCAATCCTACTAATATTTCCTACTACTATGTATTGTGGCCTCCCCATAGCCAAGTATGATCCATGATTCAAGCCATCTCAATGGATCCTGCCCAAATTTATTCTCATGGGATTATGTATTCGCATTTCCCCACATAGAACCTAGAGGTATGGATGCAAGTGCTCCCTCTGCTCATCTGGCTTGAAATTTCACCCTCGTGGAGGTCTCTACTTGAGTGGATGCTTCCAATTGGTCTCCTCTATGCTTCTCCAATTGTGTTTGCTCCACAACCTTCTAACACTGCTTCCGAGGGTGTAAGTTGAGAGGTAATTTCGACTCCCTCTCAACCACCAAGTCACTAACCTCTGATTTTATCCTCAAATATTTTGATGCATATTTGAGCTCGAGAGTATACAGGTTCTTGACTCGTACACTGATTTGTTTCACCTGTCCCATGGTGATGTGTCTAAGGAACACATTTCATTGTCTAAATATGACATCATAACCATGGTCTTCCAATACTAGTAGAGAGAAAATATTCTTCTTTAGTCCCGAAACATACAAAACATCTATCAGACTGAGAGGGGGGCTAGGCTCCCTCTGAAAGGTATTTGTACCTATTTTGGTTGTGTTATACGTCTCGTCATCTCCAAAATCTATGTTCTGTTTGAGATCCTTCTCCTCCAAGTCACTGAAGATATATCTATTCCCCATCAAATGGAACAAGGCATCGCTTTCTAGATGCCACATGAATCCCATTACAGTGTTGGTCATGCATGCATGAGATTAAAATCAAGGTCGAATAGTGAAGCTAGCACTTCACTTGCTGCTACAATTACAGGCTCCTTCTTGCTTGACTTTCATGGACATTTTTAGGCATAATGCCCGTGCTTGTTACAGTGAAAACACTTGACCTTGGACAAGTCTCTCTTTTCCTCTTCGCTTTGGGACTTATTTCCTTGGCTTTATTTCCTTTTCCAACCAATGCAAAATATTCTTCTTTGTTTGTGTTGGAGTTCCCATCTCTGGTGCTCTGCCTTATCTCTTCTATTACCAAGTTGGACCACAAATGCTCCCAGTCTGGTAGATTCTCCCTCGCATTCATAGAGTCCTAGTAACTATGCCAGCTCTTGGGGAGGCCTAGAAGAGCTAGGATCACCAAATTATCCTAGGCTACTGTCACACCAACACTTCCAAGCTCATATCGACATTGAGTGAACTTTGTCAAGTATTTTGGTATCGTCTTGCCATCCCCCATATTAATCTTTGTGAGCTTGTCTTTTAGTGCCAACTTCATGTGGTCACTGCTATTCTGAAATAGATATGTCAAGGCCTTCCACGTAGAATATGGAGTCACCTTCCCATGGAGACTCGAGACAATATGATCTCGAACTCCCTCTAAAAAGATCCTTCTCGCCTTTGCTACCGTCTTCTTCCATGCATCAATAATTTTAGCATCTGTTGCCTAGGGTCAGGAATATCATTGTCTATGAATTCCTTGAGCCCATTTTACTCTAGTAATACCTCAACCTTGTCCTTCCATGCTATGTAATTTGATTTTCCCTCAAGAGCATATTTGAGTCTCAAGCCATTGAAAGACATCTTGATCTGTTGTTGGGTCCTGAAGAATAAATATGAAAATTTGAACCTGTTCAAAACCCTTGAATCAGATTGATTTCCTCAAGCTAGCTATTCCCGGATGGAAGCATGACCCAACCCACACCAATGAAATAATTTCCTTAGCAGAGGGTAACTCCACTCATACATACATTACTGAATCATAACACTTAACGAAGACCCCCATTTCCCTCACCCAGGAAGGGGCGACAGAAACTCTTTTCTTCTCTTCTATTGTGATTCCTAGTGATCTGATACCATGTAGAAAATATGGCAACGAGATTAAATCTGATATTTTAATGTACTAAAACAAGATATTGAATCCTTCTACAATTTGCAAAAACAAAACACGATCACATAATCACATAGAAAGTGGAGAAAGAAACAATCAATCACACAACAAAAGATATATCTGGGGAAAGAAACTGCTCAAAACCCCACTATCCATAAATTGCATAAATTCAATACCGTGAAACAATACAATGATAGTCTTCCACTGAGAAACCTCTGCACTCTGCTGACTGTATCACTCTGATCTTTCTCGAATCTGGCATACAATCTAAGCAAAATCGGTCCAATATTTAACCTTTTTCTTGCCTTTGCATGACCTGCCTTGCTTACGCATTATTGGGCTAATTGGGCCCATATTAATTTGAAAAATCCTAATTAATGATTGCACAATCTTTTCAATCCTTCCCGATGACCTCATTCATGACCTATAAAATTTTCTAATTATACAACTGATAGTTATATTGCTTTTAACCTCTATCTCAACTAGGTCTTCCTTATAACTGACATGCAACAAATATTTATATCGAATTATCAGTTAAATGATTTATCACTACTTGTGAATTAAATTAGATTTAATTCAATAGACCTCTCACTAGCTCATCTCTCAGTTGGAACTAGTTAAACTGATTTTAACTCAATTAATTGAGTTAACTAATTACAACTCACAAATAACTATAACTGGACCCCTTAAAATCATGGGAGAACTCTACATGCCTCCTTTCTTATCTCTAACTCAAATTTCCTAAGCTAACTAACTATTTCTAATTTAGTTAACTAATACAAGTTGTCATGAGATGAAATTACAATTTTTCTTCTATTGACGCGAAAATATGTCCGACCAATATTAAGGGATCTCCATGGTGTAAAGTCCCAATTAGACTCTAAATCGTTTGTGATAGGGATCTCGTCCGGGGTGTGTGACCGACTACTGCTGAATACTCCTTTTCGCAGACACGAACGAGCCCTGCAGACCTGTGAACTCACGGTTATCTAGATGGTACAATGCAAATGGTTGATGAGTCTCAACGAACATAAAACACTATGAATAACAAGATGAGTTAAAAAAAAACATGTAGCCAAGGAAGTTCTGTTAGCAACACATCATCAGGGTCATGCTTGTAAAAATCTGTTTGAACCATAGAAGAAACAATTATTTATGGTTAGAGCGCCCTTCACTTCCTTAAATGGTTTCCAGAGATGAGATAAATGTTAGTAACAGCGTTGCTTAGCATTTTATAGATAAACAACCTAACATCATTAACAACATTTAATGAGCTGAAATGTATAAATGATATAAGAGGAAAACGTAGATGAATTAATCAGAAAGATATCATATACATAAGACAAAATATTCACAATGTTAACACATTAACTCCCATCAGATCCAAGATTGGAATCAAAAAAAGTGCTTGTATTCATTCATAAAGAGTGCATTCAATGCTATACAATTCTCTGCTCCTTTGGAGTCCTTGAAAAAAAGATCCTTTACAATTCCCTCAAGGGGGTATTTATCGGACAAAATTGACCAATGGGTATCCTTGACCTTTCGTCTTCCTGACCGTTGGGATGCTTTGCGACTTGATGGAATTTGTGACTTGTGACCTGGGCTATAACTGTGACTTGCGACCCCTTGGATGTCGCTACCTACTACCCCTTCTATCTGCTGCAATATGTAAACTTGGTCATGGGAGTAGTTGGGCGATTGCAAGGTCAGGAACATCTATCTGCTGCTCTTTGAGATAACTCTGCCAGGCCCGATAATCTGCAGCTACTGGGGAGACTTGAGGTGTATCCTCCCTTAACCTGTGAAGACACTCGAGAGCATTTGGAATCAAAGTTTCCCTATTGATTGTGATCTGATTTGACAAGGAGGCCAGTTTAGTATAGATTCAGACCGGTGTCATGATGAATTGAACCATGTTTTCTCTTGATGCCGACAGGTCTTGAGAGGCAGCTGCTTGCCTTATGGGCTGTAGGAATGGTTATATATCTTTGGAGACCTCTTCCCATGTTTTATCTTCACCTAGTGCACCCAGAGACGGAATGTGGTGTACTCCGGCCATTGAGTCGATGCCCCTAATCAGATGTTCATATGCAGACATTACTTTCTCAAGATCCTTGATGAGCTTCTCTTTGGATTGTACCTTTATCCGAATTTAAACCTTGTCATTTTGGGTGGTGTTAGGGTCCTATAAATATAGGATTCATAATTTTGATTTGACTTTGTTAAAGATCTTGTAAATATGTACATACCTTGCTTTCTGCAAGTTGTTTTCCCATATTTTGAAAAAAATGAAAAATAATAAAAAGCCAAAAAGAGGGAAAAAAGTCCTAAAAGAAAGATCAAAGGACTTAGAAAAATATAGACACCGAAAGAAAAATATATAAATAAGACCTGAAAGTGAGCAAGTCCAAATGCCACTACTTTCAATTTTTACTGCAAGAATAATGATTATGTGTAGAGTGTCAATAAATGCCATAATCTATGATCAGTTAAACAGTTTAATCTTAACTTTTCATGTTTTCAATTTCATGTTCTAGATAGAGAATAAAGATTTGTCGAACATTTTAAACTTGAAAAATCAGTAGATAGGTAGAGAATAATGAGGAGCTCAACAGTTTAATCTGAGCCCTCGGATGAAATAAGGTAGACTTAGATAATTTTATGCTTTGAAAGAAAAATGTTTTAAGGTTGCAAGTCTAAATGCACCTATAAAATGAAAAAAAATGTTAGAAATAAAGTTGGGTAGGTAGAAAGCAGTTGGGAAATCATGTAAATAAGACATCATCAGGTAAAATCACTAATTTCCCCTCCCCTATGAGTATTCAGTATTCTAAGCTATCAGACAAATAGGCTCAGAGCATTTCTTTGACTTTTGTTGGGACTAGACCCAAGGCTCTATGACTGGTTAGTTAAAAATATTGAGTTCTTATGTTAAACCCACATTTATCATCATTTACCCTTCATTCATACATTAAAACCCCTTTTTCCTAAGTAAAGACACATTCTTACGTAGTAAAATTGTAACCCTAAAATAATTAACTTCATCCCTTCAAAAACATTCATAAAACCCTCAAAATTACATTTATCCTAAGTATTGGTGAAGGAAATATAAAGATAAGCAATGCTTGATTTTATACTATAATTAGAGATAATATGTATTTTGTTTTTATTACACTACCCTTTCATATTAACCTTTAACATACTTTTATTAAATTCCTAAGAAATACCCTCCCGTAGTTATTAATTTCCTTATAACTAAATACCCCAAAAAACCCACTATTATAACATTTAGACCAAAGTCTATTATCCCATGTGCGCAAATAAAAAACCCAAATTATGAAGCCCTTTGGTCTAAAAAACTATCATTATTCATGTATTATGCCCTTATGGTATTTAAACCATTGAAAAAGGTTTAAAACACTATATAATATATATTAACCCACCCGCGTAGTTTTTATTAAAAACATTTCACAAAGGTTTTAAATACAAATATTGATCCCCGCCTATACCATGACTAAAACATTTCATATATGTTTTATACCATTTACCCCTTGGCTATATTATAAAGGTTTAAACATATTTGAACCATTCCACTGCATATAACTAATCCCGGTCCCACATTCCATTTCAATGAAACTTCCGAAGTAATCCTGGTCATTCGCGTTCAACTTCTTGATCTGATGGTCGGAGGATGATATCGCATAGAAAAGATGCAAGACTGCCCGAAAGCCAAAGCCACATGAAATGGGTGGTTTTACCCATTTCTCTCTCCTTTAAGTGGCATTCCCTCATTCGATCGTGTACGTTGAGGTTAAAACAACTTACCACCTGAAGCCTACGTGATAAACACTCGCGGTTTTTTGTCCATTGCATTCCGAAACCACCCTCTTGCCGGACAAGACTGGCATTCAATACAAATCGATACATTTTGATAAAACCTTTGGTTAAACCTTTATTCATTTATCTTGCGCGCTTAACCTCTGCATTGTTTCCCCGAATGTATAAACCTGTTAAAGCCTATTTTCGCCATTTTTTATGCCCAAAACCTGCGAAATCTTTCCCTAAAACTACTGAAGATTGTTGAGGAGCTACATATTACTCCAGATAAGCTACTGAAGCCATCAATTCGACCAAGAACTGTAAAAACCCTTTCAGAGCCGATACCTGCACTAAAACAGGTATTTTTCTGAGATTTAAATCTGCAACCAATTTGAAAAACCATTTTTAAAGAAAGAAAAACATTTTAAATTAAGAAATCAAATAAAGAAATTGCCCAAAAAAGTCCCAAAAATAGGCCAAACTCTGCCAAAATTTTCCGAGAAACCCTGTTTATTTTTTGTGTGGTTTTTTCAAGTAAATTCATCAATTTTTCACAGTTTAATGATCCATTTCAAGCTCTAAAAGGCCAGAAAACCTCTGCAGGTACCTTGAACCTTCTGTAACCCTTTTCAAAAGAGTTTTAGCCTAAATTTCCATTAAAAAGACTTAGAAAACCCCTATTTTCTGTTTTAGACTAGTTGTAAAGCCTCAGAACTTCTTTGATAAGCCTAATTGGATAGAAAACCCAAATAAGAGACCAGACTTTACCAAATTCGCCCATTTAAGCCTCTGCTATAGAAAAATGGCCTCTGCAAACTGTTTAAACTTGTAGAAACAGATCAAGATGCCTAAAAAAGTAGAGTTCTAGCAATCCTGAAGGTTCCAAAATGCCAAAATCAAATCCAGTACCGTGACCACTTAAATCCATTATCACCTCCCTGCAGCCAGGGTTTCATTAACAATTATTTTGTTTTGTAGGTCATTAGAAAAAGGAGAATTTGGATAAAACAATCTAAATACTAGTTAAAGATCAGTTTTACTCCAAGAATTCACAAGGAAATGAGTTTGAAAAGGTTTTCCTAGAACAAGAATATTTCACATAGTAAACAGAGCAGTAACAATTTGCAGTGAAAACAGAGACAGTTAAAGTGTATCAGATGAAAGTCATAGTAAAGGTTAAAAAAAAGTTACAAAGAAGTCAAGCTAAAACAATAAAAGTAAAACATGGAGGCAATAAATGGTAAATAAAGATGAAAATACTTTCAAGAACAATGAATTTAATCCAAAGTGAAAGTAAAAACAGTTAAAAGAACAGTAAGGTTAAAAGATGAAAACTGAGCAAGAAGGGACATTTTTGTAGAAATTTCATGTTTAAGTCATTATTTTGCAGAACCTATTGTGACCAATCCAAGATGAATTTTGCAAAACTGAAGGAGGTTTATGTTCATAAGATTTCAAACTACAAACACCTCTCTCACTTTTCTAACAACCATTAGGGATTTGGAAATATTAAACAATATTTGAAAGCACTTTTTGTAAAAAATGCCTGTTAAGTCATCATTTGGCAGAGAAGAGTGTGGTCAATAAGAAATACATATTACAAAAATGAAGGAGGTTTTTGTTCCTAAGAGAATTATCTACAAAAACCTATCTCACAGTTTTCACAGGTATTACAGAATGAGATATACATGCACATATTTACAACCTATTTTTCAGACTGTGGAAAACTCTTTTTTACACATATTTTTGCAGAGCCTATTTTGAACAGCTGGAGAAGAATGTTAGGGAACTGAGAGAGGTTTATTTCAAAAACATATTTATATACAATAACCTCGTTCAATTTTACATATCTATTTTGGATTGAGAAAAACAAAGGTATCATTGGACCCCAAGTTTGCAGAATTGCTGGAGCAGAATGCACAAAGAAAGGAGATAGTTAGTGACTTGGATGCCTCATCATCAACTAAGAGTTGAGATCAAATTCAAATTATCCTCTTTGTAATCACCTATCCATAAAAAAATACTGCCAAATAGATGCATTAGTTTTGAGTGTCCTTTACTTAAGTTCTATTTATGTAAAACAGTTGGAGATATTTGTAAACCAATATTGATATTTTTTGAAGATATTCTAGTTTAGAATTTGTATAAATACTTCACTCTTTGAAGGCACAAAATATCTATGAAAATATCTTAAAAATGCTAAAAAAGGGAATTATATTGACTTTTCCCAACTAACAATGGCCAAAAAAGGCTAAACGCACATTTGGAAAAGCCACTTCAGAAAATTGCATTTTTGGTCAAAAAGCACTAAGGGCGCATCAGCAGAGAATTGCCTATCTTTTGGATGACTTTTGAGGGCCTTCCCGATGTCAAAACGAGGCCCTTGATGGCTCGTTGGAAAGCTATCGATGTCTACTTTTGGGAGCAACTTTCATTTTCCAAAAATGATGCTTTTAAGTCTGTCAAATACTAAACTGAGTGAAAAAACCCAAAAAATAGGCCTTGCTGATATGTGGGTAGAGTGTCGAAAAAGTGAGTGTTTTTTGCGTCTTTGGGGGACCAAAAAAAATTCAAATGATCTGAAAATTTCTGAGTATATTCCCCTAAATTTAATGCATCCAATGGTACCACTCTCAAGAGTTGAGGATCCTCCAAACCAAAATGGCAGCTCCCATGATTTTATGCAATTAGGCCCAAAAATGTCGAAAAACAAGAACATGTCAAAATTTGCTCAATTTTGGTGAGCAAGTCCCTCAAGGCTTTTTAGAAACATGTCTAGAAGCTCGGGCCAAAATTCCAAGCCTAGAGGTGTCTATCTCCTTTTTTCTCACTGGGTGCCCTCTTTGGGCAGTTTTAAGCTTTTCTTGGTTTTCTTCCTTGTTGTTTGGCATTTTAACTTTAGTGAAGAAGCCATGGCCCCTTGCCTAGGAGAGGCAACTAGTACATGCTTTGGAGAGTTCCCTTCATGATCCATGTTTTGTATTTGCTTGCCCTCATCATTGCTTTATTGAGGGCTGCTTTGTTTGTCTTTGTCACTACCTTCTTCATCACTGTCATGCTCTTTCCCTCCACTGTTTTGTGCTTCATCACCCTCATGCTTATTGCTGTGTTGGCTACCATAATGTTCCTTTTCATCACTGCCTCACTTCCCATCACTTTTCTCTTCATTATCACTGCTATGTTTAGACTCTTTGCCTTGTTTCTCATCATCACTAAAGTCATCTCTTCAGTATTGTGTTTGAGCCAAGAGGCCTTTAACAAGACATGTTTGTGGTTTTTGAAGGGAAGTATCCTTGTGTTTTTGGCACCAAAAACCTCTTCCCCTTAATCACTATTTTTATCCTTGTTATCCACAGCAAGAAGACCCCTTTTAATCTGACAAAATCTTCATCCCCTAGCCACTGTTTTTCTTTGATTTAGTAAACAAGGGGTGCTCCTGGAAAACACTATCTTAACATACTTCTTCAAGTAGATTATGAGACCCTCACAAACTTTGTTTTTCTTCTAGAGGTTTGTGCAAATCCTTGACTATTTCATAGCACAAAAATACCTCTTTTTAAACTGACAAAATCCTCATCCCTTATTCATTGTCTCTCTGTGTTTATTTGAAACAAAAGGGACTCATTTGAAGTCATTGTTTTCTTTGATCATGAAAAACATGGTATGTTTAAAAAACAAGATATGTTTCTTCCTTTCACTGTCTCTAAACAACCTTTCAAACTTTCAACAAGGACATTACCCTTCTATCACTGTTTCTTCTTTGGTTTAGTAAACAAGGTGTTCTTTGAAACCATTGTCAAGATGACTCCTTAAACTAATTTGAAAGTCTTTTACAAAACTCTATTTTTGCCTCTAGAGATTGTATGAATCTTCAATTTTTCAAAGAAAGAAAACTCTCTTAAAATAACACACTGACATTCCTTTTTAATAAACATGATATGTCTTGAAAAAACAAGTTGTGCTTTCCCTTTAACTTCCTCCTAACACTTTATAAACTTTCAACAAGCCTCTAAACAAATAACTTTCTTCCTTCAATCTCTGTTTTGTTTTTAGGAGTTTGGCAAACAATGATGAATGCCCTCTTATCCTCAATCACTGTTTTCCCTTTGATTTAGATGATCATGGTGCTTTTTAAAATCAATGTTTAAAAGACTCTTTTCAACTGACAAAAATCTTCATCCCCTAGTCACTGTTTTTCTCTGAGTTTTAACAAACATGGTGCTCTTTGGAAAACACTGTTAAGACACCCTTTAAACAGATTTGGGACCCTTCAAACTAAGTCTACTTTTCTCCTAGAGACTGTGTATAATCATGATTAATTCATAGCACAAACAAGACTTTTTAAGATGACTAGAAAACTCCCTATCCTGTGATCACTCTTTCTCTCAGTTTTTAGATGATCAAGGCACCTTTGAAATCAATGTTTTTAAAGACTGCATTCAATTGACAAAGGTATTCATCTTCTAACCACTGTTTCCTCCATGACTGCTATGCTGACTGCCACATTTGATCATCATTACTTTGCTCATGTTGAGGGTTGTTCTTCCTTTTATTTATGTTATACTTTCCACTCAACCTCAGCTCCTTTAACCAATAAATAAATACCTTAATGAGGGAAATGTGAGGAATTTTTGAAAGAATAATCCTATCTTGACTGTGGAAAATTTCATATAAATCTGTAAGAGAACTCTTGGCTGCACAGGCTCGCCACGCTCTTTAGAAAAATACACTGTTAATACCTATAGGCACATCGTGCAATTTTCCAGGCGCATCATGCACTTTTGCAGCCGGTTTTGGAGGCCTTCTCGGTGTTGGAATTGGGCCTGAGATGGCTCGTTGGAAATATATGGAAGTATAATTTCTAAATAAGCTTGATTTTTTTCATTTGGTTTCCATTTGGTTGTTCAAAAATTGATTTTTCTAACACTGGTAAAAAATGGTGAATCTTGGTGCATAAATGCATAGTGTTGTTTGCAGGCGACTTTTGGATGCCTTCCTGGTGTCAGAATTGGGCCTGAGAAGGCTCGTTGGAAATATATGGAAGTATTATTTCCAAATATTCTTGATTGATTTCATTTGGTTTCCATTTGGTTGTTCAAAAATTGAATGTCCCAACACTGGTAAAAAATGGTGAATGCTGGTGCAGAAATACATAGTGCTGTTTGCAGGCTACTTTTGGATGCCTTCCTGTTGTCAGAATTTGGCTTGAGATGGCTCGTTGGAAAGATATGGAAGTATAATTTCCAAATATGCTTGAGGTTTTTCATTTGGTTATTCAAAATTTGACTGTCCCAACACTGGTCAAAATGGTGAATCTTGGTGCAGAAATTCTCCCGTGACATCTGTATTTTTTACATTTCTCACAAACCATGATACCTGTGTAGAAACTGAAGGAGGTTTTTCGTCTTGAACCTATGAGGGACAAAAACCTCTCTCACTTATGTTAATTTCATCTCTTTTTGGTAAGAAACGCATTTTGAAACAAATTTCCTGGGCGCTCCTTAACCTCTGTCTTTTATCATTCTAAAGGATGAGCCTTTCGACTGTGAGTGAAATAGGGCTTTATCATATCTTTTAACCTTTTGAATCATATGCTTCACTGTTTAAATCTTTGGGGATCTGATCCTCTGTTTCTCTGTAAATGAGGTTTAAAAAATAGTGAAACTTCACTCATTTTACCATTTTTGACAACAGTCTTTTTTGAAATCCCTGCCATACTAAAATAAATTCTCTTCATCCTTAAAAAATGGTGGGCCCTCTACTTATTCATGAAGGAGGCCTATGTTTGATAACTGTCATGTGTCTTCTAAAAAATCTGTCTTTCATTCGATGGGGACATTCTTTGACTGAAAGTGAAACACTGTTTTATCACACCTTTGGCCTTATGAATGAGTTGATTTGCTGTGTAAAGTTTTTTGAGGAGCTGGTCCTTTATTTCTTTGTGAAGGAGGTCTGCAACCTCAAAAACTGGAATCCAAAATCAATTCTAGTTTGATTTCATCAGAGTCCATTCCAGTGCTATTTTTCTTATCAGGTTTTGATGTGAAATCCTTACAACTTGCAATGGTGTATGAAAAATTATAAACAACATATTAACATATTGATATGCAGATTCTTGCATGCAACACTTTTCATAACCTCTAAAGAATGTTGGCCAAATTACTTTCCCATCTTGTGATGTAAAATAGATTGAAACATTTGTTGAACCTAAATCTGTCAGCAAAATTTGTTGATCCCAGCAACAGCCTTCTCTTTATGATTTCTTCAGTGCATAAAAGAGAAATATCCTTTTGAAGTTGTTCCAAATGTGTAGTCTTTTCCAATAGAAAAAATACTCAAGCACACTTTAAAACCTGCTGATGCCCCTACTGTTCATCTTTGGAGGAGGTGATCTAGAACAACTCTGAAATCACTTAAAACACCTTGACCCTCTGCTTTTAAATGAAGGAGGTCTTATTGATCTTGTTCCCAACCATCTGCTCTTGCTTGGAGGAGGTTCTTATCATGTTACTTAACCATCTGCTCTTGCTTGGAGGAGGTTATCAGCATGATTTATTCTAACATTTGCTCTTTTGAAGGAGGTAAACACAGTCATTACATTTCATCTATTTCCAAAACTGTGTCATCTTTCTTTTCAATACATATCTATGCTTGGTATATCACAATAGGTAATAAAGTGAAATTTTGACAATCTACTATATGAGGCATGTTATGAGATATGTATCTTTTTGTTAAGATATCCTTATGAACTTTTAAACCAAAAGCTAGATGACTTGTATTTGTAGAGTATTTGCTTGCTAGTCATCATTTACTAACCTTTTTGACTGTGTTTGCAGAGGTACATTGGAATTTTTCTTTGAATAGTGTTTTTATCCCAGGCTCAAGGTAGCATAAGAAGCAGTTGTTTTCTTATGTGCTATGATGATGTTCTTTGGAAAACTTACGCAGCATTACCTCTGAAGGAGATACTGAAAACACCGTAGATCATCATTATATTAGTCCTTTGCATTTATGTGTCTTTGAAAGATATCCTCTGCCCTTTGGGAAAATTTTGACTTTTGAAACATACACTCCTGCTCTCTTTTCATTTCAGCTCTCCATTTGCTTCATGATGGCAAATTTCTTCAATGTGAGAGACTTATTTGGACTTGTCTCTTTGCTCTTGTTTGGATACTGTTTGTCATTCACTTACACCCCTGAAAAGATGCAAAAAATATGACTTTGAACCTTGGAAGGATTCTTGGGTGCCTTACGGAAATTTTGCCCGATCTAAGTGCATTCTTTAGACAGTGAACATGTTTATTTCCTTTTGATTTGGACCTTTGTTGAATTTCTTCTTGAACAGAGACAAAAAACCTCTTAGTGGTGTGCGACCTAGGGATGTATCAAGACTTATTTCATAGAATAGGAAGGCAATCTATGACTAGTTGGTACTAGACAGAGGCTCTTTTGGCTTAAGATGTTTTTACCAAGGAAATGACTCCTAAACACCACTATCTAACTTAGGGGCAGCTCTCATTTATTTTGATTGTGTTTGAAAAGAAGATCAAGGATAGGAAGGGATACACTTTGTGAAATATTGGACAATGAGTTTCATGAGAATCAAGGAGAAAATGATAGCAGATAAGCAAGGCTAAGACAACTATAGACAGGGATATTTTGCTGAAGCAAGATATGACTTGAAAACTGAAGCTTGCTCTGATCATAGGCTGACAGGGAGAGGTATGAGGATAAAAAAATTATCTGGGGTGTTTTCTAGATGACAAATTGACATATGGAGATTAGCTTCTAGAAAACTTAGCCAGGAATCTAGTCATCAACAACAGGTGAAAAATACTGATGACTAACACAACCCCTAGAAATCTATGAAGTTCCATTGAAACCCATATATAAATTGCAGTAATCTTTCAAAATTTTTCATGATCCAATAGCAGATATTTTGAATAATGAATGCATTCAAAGTCTTTCTCCATTTATTGACTATGAGCTTCAAGATCAAGATGATCAAAGTTTCCTCAAAAAAAAATTTTCATCAGTAGAAATATCATCACAAAGCTTATCTGAAAATTTGAAATTTATTTCAAAACAATCATAGGTTGATTTTGCAAGGGAATAAAGTAAAAAATGACAATTTAGTCTCATGGCATGGAGGTCATCCAGAAAATATGTACAGTTATTTAAATCAGTTAAACATTGGTGTATATACCTTGGAAGATCATTTTGAAAAGTTTCTAGAGTCAACAAAGGAAATCAAGTATTTCCTTATTCTCTCATTTGTTGACAAGTTTCTAATAGGTTGCAGAATTACAGTTTTGACAATCAACAAGCACATGCAACAAAATCTATCAAAGTACATAATTCTTGAATGGTTGCATTGGCTATTTCATTTTACCTAACCAACAGTTGGACAGCTGATTAGAGTAAGTAGGTAGGATTTCAACTTATTTCAGTTTTCAGTTTTCAGCTAAGGAAAAGGCCCTAAGATATTGATGATCTAGTAGTTTGGTTTGAAGGTTGCAACACCTTTTTAGTCTCAGATCAGATTTCAGTTTGCAGAAAAGGGTGTAAATTTAGTCCAAGAGTTTCAGTCACAAAGATTTTATAACAAAGCAAATGCATGTTTGGGATTGGCTCAAAGGATTAGGCTACTAGTCAACGGTGTTCTTGACATCTCACAAGGAGATGCCATCCCCATGTGAAGCCGTTGTTAGGGTCCTATAAATATAAGATTCATAATTTTGATTTGACTCGGTTAAAGATCTTGTAAATATGTACATACCTTGCTTTCTGCAAGTCGTTTTCCCATATTTTGAAAAAATGAAAAATAATAAAAAGCCAAAAAGAGGGTTAAAATTCCTAAAAGAAAGATCAAAGAACTTAGACAAATATAGAACCCAAAAGAAAAAGATATAAATAAGACCTGAAAGTGAGCAAGTCCAAATGCCACTAATTTTACTTTTTACTACAAGAATAATGATTATGTGCAGAGTGTCAATAAATGCCATAATCCATGCTCAGCTAAACAATTTAATCTTAACTTTTCATGTTTTCGATTTCATGTTCTAGATAGAGAATAAAGATTTGTCAAACAGTTTAAACTTGAAAAATCAGTAGATAGGTAGAGAATAATGAGGAGCTCAATAGTTTAATCTGAGCCCTCGGATGAAATAAGGTAGACTTAGATAGTTTTATGCTTTGAAAGAATTTTTTTTTAAGGTTGCAAGTCTAAATGCAACTATAAAATGAAGAAGAAATGTTAGAAATAAAGTTGGGTAGGTAGAAAGCAGTTGGGCAATCATGTAAATAAGACATCATCAGGAAAAATCACTAATTCGCCGCCGCCCCCCTATGAGTATTCAGTATTCTAAGCTATCAGTCAAACAGGCTCAGAGAATTTCTATGAATTTTGTTGGGACTGGACTCAAGGCTCTATGACTGGTTAGTTAAAAATATTGAGTTCTTATGTTTAACCCACATTTATCATCATTTACCCTTCATTCATACATTAAAACCCCTTTTCCTAAGTAAAGACACATTCTTACTTAGAAAAATTGTAACCCTAAAATAATTAACTTCATCCCTTCAAAAGCATTCATAAAACCCTCAAAATTACATTTATCCTAAGTATTGGTGAAGGAAATATAAATATAAACAATGCTTGATTTTATACTATACTTAGAGATAATATGTATTTTGTTTTTATTACACTACCCTTTCATATTAACCTTTAACATACTTTTATTAAATTCCTAAGAAATACCCTCCCGTAGTTATTAATTTCATTATATCTAAATACCCCAAAAAACCCACTATTATAACATTTAGACCAAAGTCTATTATCCCATGTGCGTAAACAAAAAACCCAAGTTATGAAGCCCTTTGGTCTAAAAAAATATCAGTATTCATGTATTCCGCCCCTATTTTCTTTAAACCATCGAAAAAGGTTTAAAACACTATAAAATATATATTAACTCGCCCGCATATATTTTATTAAAAACATTTCACAAAGGTTTTATATACAAATATTGATCCCCACCTATACCATGACTAAAAAATTTCATATATGTTTTACACCATTTACCCCTCGGCTATATTATAAAGGTTTAAACATATTTTAACCCTTTCGCTGTATATAACCAATCTCGATCCCACATCCCATTTCAACGCAACTTTCGAAGCAATCCTGGCCGTTTGCGTTCAACTTCTTGATCTGACGGTCGCAGGATGATATCGCATAGAAAAGATGCAAGACCGCATGAAAGCCAAAGCCACGCGAAATGGGTGGTTTTACCCATTTATCTCTCCTTTACATGGCATTTCTTCATTCGATCGCGTTCATTGAGGTTAAAACAACTTACCACCTGAAGCCTGCGCGATAACCACTCGCGTTTTTCGTCCATTGCATTCTGAAACCGCCCTCCTGCCGGACAAGACTTGCATTCAATGCAAATCAATACATTTTGATAAAATCTTTGGTTAAACCTTTATTCATTTATCTTGCGCGCTTAACCTCTGCATTGTTTCCCCGATTGTATAAACATGTTAAAGCCTGATGGATTGTAGATTTCTGTGGTGTCGATTTTCAGAATCAGAGTTCGAAATCTCCACAGTTCTCATTTTTCAGTCTACGTTTCGGGTCTAAAGCAAGACCCATCATCAGGGAAAATCTACAAAAAATAGAGACAAATAATGTTAAATAAATAGTGGAAAAATGACAAGAAAGAGAGCCGACCAGATGTCTCCATTAAATGGTTTAGTTTCCAATTTATTTTATTTTATTTTTGTTTTTACTTAGATGAGTTTTTTTTTTCTAGTTATTATGTTTTTTAAAATTATCAAAATCATTATTCTGATATTTTAAGATGTAATGCTAATAATGCTTTAATGTTTCTAAACATTAATATTCTTATTAATAAATTCTTATTTTTATCTTATTAAGAGTATTTATGTTAATGATTTCTAAGTGTCAAGTAAAATCAAAGAGTAGTAATTATATTCATATCCTAAGTTGCGAAGAGGGGTCCTAGAAGAATGATTTAAAGGTTAGATTTAATGGCTTGATTCAAGTTAATTTTATAAGACCCTATGCAGATTATAATATCTACTATTATTGTTTAACCTTTAAAAGTTCTAAGATTTTTATATATTTAGGCTTATGAATTATACTAATAGTTTAAGTTTTTCATATTATTAAAGAATAGAGTTTATATTGATAACCTAATATTATGAAAAGGGCCTAAGGTGATGATACTAAAAGATTAAGGATCAGACTCTATCAATATTATAAGGTCACAAGGAGATTATAATGATTACTATTTCATCAATAAGAATCAATGATAAAAGTCCTAAGTTTTTTATCCTCTTATAGCTAATGGTTTAGATTAATTGATTTGTTTAAAAGATGAGTAGTATTATTAGATAAGCTTTAGAGATATAGTATACCCTTATACTAGTATTATGATACTATTGTCCTATGTACTTTATATTATAATAACGAAGACGGAGGAGATAATAGAATGGGATAGGAAAAGGTTATGATTATAACCCATAGATAAGGATTGTAACCAATTGATCCAATAAACTAAGTATGCAGAAGGTATGGGCTAGACTAAGGATAAGGTTATGAAAGGGTTTTCATAGGGTTGATTTTAATGATTACACTACATAAGTTTTTAAAGAAGGGTAGAATGGTAAGGCTAGGGAGAAGGGTAAGGGTAAGGTGCGAAACAGAGGGGAGAGGAAAGGGTACAAGGTAGAGAAAGAGAATCATAAAGGGATGAAGGAAGGGAAGGGGTACAAGGAGATTATAATGATTACTATTTCATCAATAAGAAACAATGATAAAAGTCCTAAGTTATTTATCCTCTTTTAGCTAATGTTTTAGATTAATTGATTTGTTTTAAAGATGAAAAGTATTATTAGACATGTTTTAGAGATATAGTATCCCCTTATACTAATATTATGATAATACTGTCTTATGTACCTTATATTATAATAACGAAGACGGAGGAGATAATAGAATGGGACAGGAAAAGGTCAATTGATTATAACCCATAGATAAGGATTGTAACCAATTGATCCAATAAACTAAGTATGTAGAAGGTATGGGCTAGACTAAGGATAAGGTTATGAAAGGGTATTCATAGGGTTGATTTTAATAATTACACTACTTAAGTTTTTAAAGAAGGGTAGAATGGTAAGGTTAAGGAGAAGGGTAAGGGTAAGGTGCGAAATGAAGGGGAGAGGAAAGGGTACAAGGTAGAGAAAGAGAATCATAGAGGGATGAAGGAAGGGGAGGGGTACAAGGAGACCAGTGATTCAAGAGAGCAAGATGCTTTAGCCGGACAGCACGTGGACCCAATTTCTGCTAATTTCTAAGCCTCCATCTCTATTAAGGTTGTGTGGGTGCTTTAAGATTTCCAAGGCTTCACGTATTTTGCGTTTGAAATGATGTTTTTCTTTGGCAATGATTACTGCTTCTTCTAGGCATATATGGTGACATGTTTTGCTTGAATGTTCTGCCAAAGCTGAGGTTTTAATTCTTCCAAGCCTAATGTCTGCCCCATGTTCTTTAAACCTTATTTTAAAGGTTTTGCATGTTTCCCCAATATAGCAATCTCCACATGAACAATTGATTTTGTAGACACCTTTTTGTTGGAGGTGGTCAGGGTCATCCTTAACCAAATTCATTCTTTGCCTGATGGTTACTAGAGGCTTGAAGGTTGCTCTAATGTCCTTTTTGGCTAGAACCCTGGCTATCTTGTCTGTGACTCCTTGAATATAAGGGAGGTAAGATTTTGTAGTGGAGGGTTTGTCAGTAACCATTCTTTTGGTTCCAGATCTGGCTTTTTGTATAGCTTTGTTGATGTCCTTATTGCTATATCCCAAGTTTATGAAGGATTTCTTCAGATATTCAATTTCTTCTTCTACATGAGTTTTTTCTGATATTTTAAAAGCACGTGTAAAGAGAGTCAGAAGCACTCCTGCTTTCCGGGCTGGGTAGTGATGTGAGTTGGCATGTAGATAATTGTCTGTGTGTGATTTCTTTATAAACACTTTGTGTCCAAGGGATCCGTCTTCATTTCTTGAGAGGAGTATGTCAAGGAAAGGAATGCAGTTGTTTTCTTCGCCTTCCATTGTAAATTGGATATCTTTGGATATGCTGTTGAGATGGTCAAGGAAGTTCTTTAATTCCTCATCTCCGTGGGGCCAATTGACATTGGTGTCGTCTACGAACCTTATCCAAAACTTGGGTTTTAATGGGTAGGACTCCAAAGCCTTCTTTTCGAATTTCTCCATGAAGAGGTTTGCTACTATAGGGGATAACGGAGAACCCATGGCAACAACAGATGTTTGTTCAAATATTTCCCCTTGGAAGGTGAAAAAGGTAGAGCGAAGACATATTTTAGCGAGTTTTGAAATTTGCGGGTCTGTTACTTCTTTTACTACTTGCACGACTTCATCAAGAGGGATTTTGGTGAAATGTTGGACAACATAAAAGCTAACAATTTTGTCACCAGGGTCTAATTTAGCTTTTTTAATGAAATCAACGTATTGGTTGGAGTCTTTGATGAAAGAGCTAGTATTGCCTACCTTAGGGGCGAGGGTGCGAGCCACATATTTGGCTAATTCATAAGTTGGCGCACCTATAGTGTTAACGATAGGCCTTAAAGGAATACCGGCTTTATGGATTTTAGGGGCACCATAAATACGGGGTATGATTTCGCCTTCTGGGTATAAGCGCTTCTTCACATTCTCATCCAGATTGGACTCCTTGATGGCTTTTTTAACCTTTTTTATGACTTTGGATATGGGGTTTTCATTTAGTTTTTTAAAACTTTCGCTATTGTGTAGGTGATCCCTCATCTTATTGTTGTACTCTTCTCTATCCATAACTACCGTAGCCCCTCCTTTGTCTGCCTTTAGAATGACAATATCGTTATTGCATCTTAGGTTTTTTAGGGCTTTTAATTGACCGCTGCTTAAGTTTTTCTTTGGAAGCTTAGCTTTATCCAGAATAATGGCACATTCTTGTCTCACCTTGTCCTTGTCTTGATCATTAAGATCCTTTATGCCATCCTCAATGTCGCAAATGATTTCATCCTTTGGTATATGACTGGGGGCTACAGCGAAGTTGAGTCCTTTACTTAAAACTTCTATTTCATCTTTTGTTAATTCATAAGTGGAAATGTTGACAACTTTCTTATTGTTGTTGGAGTTGTTGTTTATACCCTTTTCGTTACCTATAACCCTTTCATTATTTATGTTACAATTTTTTAATTTTATCATTTGTGTCATGATTCCTTGAAAAACAAGATTCTGTGCTGGAATGTCTTCTTAAAAACTTTGATGTTGGTTTTTGACCGTCATTGTTTGTACATGCAACCACGGTAGTTTCCACATCCATTAGATCTGTTCCATGGTATGCTTGGTTCCGTGTAGGGCCTGCGGCCACCTTTGTTTTCACGTCCTTCGAATTGATTCCACCGTGTGCTTGGTTCTGTGAAGGGACAGTGGTTAACGTTGTGTTGTCAGCATTGAGGCTTGTATGATACTTTGAAAACCAGGTTGCTGTGTTAACCATTACATTCTGGTCAAACATGCTTTGACTGTCATTGACTGCATCTGAATCAACATTTGTTATCACATCCACCGCATCAGTTACGTGGTCTGCTTGTTTCTACGTCAAGACATTGGTCGACATTGTGTTGTCAGCGTTAAGGATTGTCTGCGTTTCGGAGCTCCTCACTTTCATTAAACTACTGGACTCGAATATGCGATCTGCATGTGGTTTTATATCACGTTCGGAACTCTGATCTGACATGTTATGTGTTATAGAACCCGTCGTTTCTGTCAAATAGTGGTCTGCGTATGGTTTTATGCTTTGACTGTCATTGTCTGCATCCGAATCAACGTTTGTTACCACATGCACTGTATCGGTTACGTGGTCTGCTTGGTTCTGCGTCAAGACAGTGATCAACATTGTGTTGTCAGCGTTAAGGATTGTCTGTGTTTCAGAGCTCCTCATTTTCATTAAACTACTGGACTTGGTTACGGGCTCTGAATGTGGTTTTATATCATGTTCGGAACTCAGATTTAACGTGTTATTTGTTTCAAAACTCGTCATTTCCGTCAGACAGTGGTTTGTGTATGGTTTTATATCCATAGCTATTTTATTGAGAGCCCTGTTGTTGCGTTTGATCTTCGATCCATCGTGTTATGTTTATGTGGCTCCTGTTCAGTGCGAGCATTCTGTTTTCGTTCAATCCACATATCATGTTTTTTGATACTTTGGCACCCTCGTTCAGTCCACATATCGTGTTTTTTTATACTTAAAGCCTGTTTTTGCCATTTTTATGCCCAAAACTTGCGAAATATTTCCTTGAAACTCCTGAAGATCGTTGAGGAGCTACGCCTTGCTCCAGATAAGCTTCTGAAGCCATCAATTCGACCAAGAACTGTAAAAACCCTTTCAGAGCCGATACCTACAGTAAAACAGGTATTTTTTTGAGATTTAAACCTGCAAGCAATTTGAAAAACCATTTTTAAAGAAAGAAAAACATTTTAAATTAAGAAATTGAGTAAAGAAATTGCCCAAAAAAGTCCCAAAAACAGGCCAAACTCTGCCAAAATTTTCCGAGAAACCCTGTTTTCCTGCTGTGTGGTTTTTTCAAGTAAATTTATCAAATTTTCATATTTTAATGATCCATTTTAAGCTCTAAAAGGCCAAAAAACCTCTACAGGTACTCTGAACCCTTTGTAACCCTTTTCAAAAGAGTTTTATCCTAAATTTCCATTAAAAAGACTTAGAAAACCCTTGTTTTCTATTTTAGACCAGTTTTAAAGCCTCAGAACTTCTTTGATAAGCCTAATTGGACAGAAAACCCAAATAAGAGACCATACTTTACCAAATTCGCCCATTTAAGCCTATGTTATAGAAAAATTGCCTCTGCAAACTGTTTAAACTTGCAGAAACAGATTAAGATGCCTAAAAAAGCAGAGTTCTAGCAATCATGAACAGCCAAAATAAAATCCAGTACTGTGACCACTTAAAGCCATTATCACCTCCCTGTAGCCAGGGTTTCATTAACAATTATTTTGTTTTGCAGGTCATTAGAAAAAGGATAATTTGGATAAAACAATCTAAATACTAGTTAAAGATCAGTTTTACTCCAAGAATTCACAAGGAAATGAGTTTGAATAGGTTTTCCTAGAACAAGAAGATTTCACACAGTAAACAGAGCAGTAACAGTTTGCAGTGAAAATAGAGACAGTTAAAGTGTATCAGATGAAAGTCACAGTAAAGGTTAAAACAAAGTTACAAGCAGTCAAGTTAAAACGGTAAAAATAAAACATGGAGGCAATAAATGGTAAATAAATATGAAAATAATTTCAACAACAATGAAGTTTATCGAAAGTGAAAGTAAAAACAGTTAAAAGAATAGTAAGGTTAAAATATGTAAACTGAGCAAGAAGGAACATTTTTGCAGAAATTTCATCTTTAAGTCATTATTTTGTAGAAACTATTGTGACCAATCCTAGATGAATTTTGAAAAACTGAAGGAGGTTTATGTTTATAAGATTCCCAAATACAAAAACCTCTCTCACGTTTCTAACAACCATTATGGATTTGGAAATATTAAACAATATTGGAAAGCACTTTTTGTAGAAAATTCCTGTTAAGTCATCATTTTGCAGAGAATATTGTGGTCAATAAGAAATACATCTTACAAAACTGAAGGAGGTTTCTCTTCATAAGAGAATCAGCTAAAAAAAAATATCTCACTTTTTTCACAGGTATTACAGAATGAGAGATACATGAACATATTACAGCCTACTTGCAGATTGTCGAAAACTCTGTTTTACACATTGTTTTGCAGAGCCTATTGTGAACAGTGGGAGAATAATTTTAAGGAACTGAGAGAGATTTCTCTCAAAAACATATTTATCTACAATAACCTCTTTCACTTTTTACATATCGATTTCTAATTTAGAAATACAAAGGTATCATTGGACCCCACGTTTGCAGAATTGCTGGAGCAGAATGCACAAAGAAAGGAGACAGTTAGTGACTTGGATGCCTCATCATCAACTAAGAGTTGAGATAATATTCGAATTCTCCTCTATTTCATCACCTATACATAAAAAATAGTGCCAAATATATGAATTAGTTTTGAGTGTCCTTTACTTAAGTTCTATTTGTGTAAAACCGTTGGAGATATTTGTAAACCAATCTTGATATTTTTTCAAGATATTCTAGTTTAGAATTTGTATAAATACTTCACTCTTTGAAGTATTTTGGGGGAATAAAATTGATAGGATTGTTATAGTCATTTATTCTTGGAATTTAAAGTTTTTTTGTGTCAAAACGTCAAGTAGCAGGCATGATCAAAGAAAATTGGCATCATACTTCAGGATTCCTATGTTGAGCTATTTGGAGTGAAGTATTTTATTCACTTGTCATTATTTCTTTTCTCTGTTACATGCATCCATTTATGTTTATGATAAATCTGAATGTATAACTAGGAGTATTACTATAGGATATGTTAATAGCACCCTGTTTTTAACTAGTTATCATTTATATGTTTTCCTCTGATTTCCAATGTAGGGAATTCTTAATTGCTCCCTCTCTCGTTTGACATCTCCTACTACTTCCCTTTTCCAAATTTAAGGATTCTTAAGTGCCCTTTATCCCGATCATACCACCTCACAAAAACATTTTTCTGAGATCAACAAGGGTTATCTATCTTTCCCTAAAGACATTTGACCTTTTTTTCCCTTGATCCTAGTCTTGTTTACTTGATTTTGACTCCATAGCCCAATGGACAAATAGATTTCCCACTATTCATCCTTTCAAGTGATTTTTCCCACCAAATCTACCAAAACAAAACCAAAGCTGAACTTTCATAACTAGCCTAATAATTTACAAATTAAACAAAGTTAAAACTTAAATATAGATCCCTCTCTGAACCCTAGGAAGGCTAGATCCTAGAGTTTGAAGTACGTTTATGGTTACCTCGATGAGTTCTCTCTTGAACCTGGAGAAATTACTGAGTGATAACAGGTGGCAATCCTCCTTCCTCTTCTGTTCTATTTCAGCTCTATGTTTCTCTTCTTGCAATTGGCACTCCGCTTCCGCCTTGTCGTGTTCTTCTTTTAGTCAGTGCTCAACTTCTGCTTTGTCCTGCTCTATTTTTAGTTGGCACTCAGCTTCTGCTTTGTCCTACTCTTTTTTTAGCTGGTGCTTAGCTTCTGCCTTTTCTTCCTCTTCCTTCTTCTTGCGGTTTTCTTTTGCCCACTTCTTCCTTTGCTCTTCTTTCAACTCCTTCTTTCATTTGTCCTCCTCTTACCTTGCCTTTTCCTCGGCCTCTTGTTTAGCTTTGGCCTCCTCTTCCCTTCCCTTTTCTTCAGCCTCTTGTTTGGATTTGACTTCCTTTTCTCTTTGTTGGGTTGAAGGGTTATGGCCCGTACTAGTCCTTGGCTTCTTTGCTTTGGAGGATGAGGCTCCTCCCAGTGTATGAACCCTTTCTTATAAAGTCTGGTTGTCCTGCTCCTCCTGATCACTTGATTCTACTGGAGCAGTCTCTCTATCCTTGTTGTACCAATTCTTTATTCTATCCTCAGACGGACAGTCAGTATGCTGGTAACTCCATTTGAATTTGGCCCGCTTGCAATGTGCGGTGATAATTCTCTCGTGATCATATGTCCAGTGTGCCAAGGGAGGCAGACAGAATCCCCTGATCTGTTCGGCTTCTGCTTCTACTTCCCTAAAATCCTTCACTGTGTAGGCACCGATGGTGAGCAGCAGAGTGGGCCATGGCTTCTTCTTACCCTTAGTGAGGACTTTGGAGAAACCGCCTGACATCTGATAAAAAGTTTCTTGGAGGAGAAGCTTGTCTGTTACGAAACAGGGCAATGCGTGAGGGGCCTTGAGCGACCCAAAAACTTGGACGATGGTACTATCAATGTCTGGAAACTAGTGGGCCACCTGAGTAATTGTCTCCATGGCTCGCTCGAACATGCACGGGGGGGAATTTTCCAAACAGTTTCACGTAGAGGGCAGGGATGAAGCTACCCGCTATTGACTCCATGTCTTGCTTATACCTAGAATCCTAAAACACCATTAGATCTTTGTGAATTGGACCGCCATTCTCTGGGTCCCAGTTATGTGACTACCCCTCAAAGTGGAGCCTGACGCACACTACATCTAGGAGATAAAATGCCATATAAAATTCCGACGCATACCCTTCATCATGTGCCAATGTCACAGATATGTTTGACCTGAGGGTTGCTACTATCATGTTGGCCCAGTTAAAGTGGATACCGTACATAGTGATAGCGTACATCAGAGAGACCTAAGCACCGTTGAAAAAGGTGGCATCTGGGCAACCATACATCCTACATAGTATTGCAGCTACGAATTTGTAGACCTTCCTGAGACCTGTTGTTCGATATTCCTGATCCTTCTTGAGCCAGAACTTTTCCGGGTCCTCCCACCATCCTTTCAAAGTTTCTGATATGGGAACTACATGAGTAGTGGCCCATTCATTAGTGAAGGTCTGCTCTTGGGCGAGAAGCGCATAATATAATTCTGCATCTTTCCCCTTTAGATTTGCGAAGGAATTCTTGGCATGGTCCCGAAAGACCCAGATCTTGGGGTCGACTCTCTGCAAGATCCATTCAATCAGCTCGGCGCATGGAAATACCGGAGGATGGGCCCCCGCATAGTGCAGCATGGACCTCTTAACCTGAATGTATGCCTGTCGATCTGGGAGGTATTCGAGAAATTCAGGCTTGGTAAATTCCTGATACACCTGGTACCAACTCATACTATCCCCTTTTCTGAATGTGCAAGCGATGTCTCCATAATTAGGGGGAAGAGGAAGAGGTACTTCCTCCTCTAAGATTTATATCTCTAGGCTTTTGTTTCTCTTGCGAACTGCTGGAGGCCCCATGTGACTTGAGGGTGATGAGATGGATACACACTCTAGCTCGGATTCAATGTCCCCTAGCATTTTCATAAAACAATCCCATGATAAGATAGATGCCATCATTTATAAATATGTGGGCTACTCCTACCTCTGCTTAATCATTCTCAAGGAAGTGGGTTAACCTACAACCTGGTGACCTTGCAACTTGGTCGCTGGGTCGCTAGGTCGCGTTGGTTTGAAATTTCACAGAAGAGTGACTTAGAAACCTGGCGACTTGCGATTAGGTCACAAGGTCGTAGGGTTGCTGGTTCGCGATGGTCGAGATCTTTACGGAAGTGCGACCTGGCGACTTAGAAACTCGCGACTAGGTCGCAAGGTCGTTGGGTCTCGTCATTCTGAATTTTTTGTGATATGCGACCTAGTGGCTCTGCAACTTAGCGACAGAGGTCGCCAAGTCGCGGGGTTGCAAGGTCGCAGGGTCGCTCTAGGGCTAGGCGAACGTGTGGTGGAAAAAGGTTTAGAAAACACACATGGTGCCCATAAGATCATTGTCCATGGTCATAGGAGTCTTCATTGGTGAGTTAGGCAAGGTCTTTGAAGGGGGAAGGGGTAGATAAGCTTTACACAAGATCTGAATGGTTAAAACAAAACTAAAGGAGGGGCAGGTTTGCAGAGGGATTGCCGGGGAGCTTGATCAAGAGCATAACAGGGTTAAAATAGGTTAGGGGAAAGGGGAAGAAATAATAACAATTATCTTAGAAAAGAAACAGTAGGAGGATTAGGCAACTTACCAGGGAAAATTGCGCTCTAACTGCCTTGTCAGAGGCGTTTCTTTTCTCTGTCGCGCAGGTTGAATGTGACCTATGCGACCCTTCTATATATAAAGGGGTTGCACATGCGGGGAATAAATGAGGGTCGCAAGGTCGAAAATGAGTTGTGTTAATGAGATGTGCAACCTAGTGACTCTGCAACCTTGTGACCTAAGGGGTTGCGGGGTCGTGGGGTCACAAGGTCGTAGATGTTTGGTTTCGGACTGATGTGTGACCCAACGAACTTGCAACCTGAAAGGTCGCAAGGTCGCGGGGTCGCAATTTAAAAGAGTTAACCACATTTTCGACTTAGCAACTTGAGATTTTGAAAAGGTGAATTTAGGCCTGACTTCTCTTTTTTCAAAAGGATAGGGGCTCAAAAATTTAAGGAGAGAAAATTTTTGGAGGGTGTTGTAGCAGCTACAACAAATGGCGATTAACTGGTAGGACCTAGGATATCTGCTAGTGCTTCATCGGGTGGGGGGTGGGGCTTAGACTGCTGATCCTTCCACTTCGTGGGTCCCACTACTTTTTTCCTTGGACCTTGCATGTTTTCTTCACCTATCTGCGTGCCCCAGGGTGCGGGTCTATCATATTTCATTCCAGGAGACCAGACGAAAATTTTTGGAGTAACCTCAGAGATTTCCAAGATCTGGTATAATTATTTCATCCTCATTGTGTTGCTCCACTGCCAGCGAACCTAGTGGTCCTGGCGGAGTCACTGCCTAGGAGTCACAGACATTGCTCTGCTGCCAGTGAGCCTGGTCAGTACCCTGGCGGAGTCGTCACATCGCCTCTCTGCATAGGAAGCCTTTCTCAATCCTTTACCCTTATTCATGTGCTATTTTTCACTTATTTTAAATGTTCTCAGGGCACTTACTTTACTATGCTCAAGGCAATTATTTAATTGTGGCATTTTTTTTCCTGGGAAGGATGAGGGATCCCGACTTATTTTTCTCGCAAGAGAGGTTGCTCCTGGTCTATATGAGGAATTTTTGGGTTTCCCCGGATGTCCTTTTGTCTCCTGTGGTTAGCTTTGCCCCCTTTCCATCTAGTGACCAATCACATCAAGACTTTATTTTTTACAACAGTCCCTTGGTTCAGCATACTAGGCAGGCCACCTGCGCTTGGTTCTTGGGACTTAGCTGTGTTTTCCCCACTAAGTGCATATCACAGGCAAGCTTGTGTCCCTTTTTCGTTTCAGGGGTGATTCTTCACCAGCATAGATTCCAGAACAACATTGCCAATTGAGTAACTTCTACATCCCTCCTTCAACTTGGGATGCTATAGGGGATAGGGTCAATGGGAGCCTGCTTGGAATAAGTGGCTTATTGAAAACAAAACAAAACTGAGAACAAAGACAAAAATAAAACAAAGGAAAATGAAACAAAAAAAAACAACAAGAGACATATGGTACAGGGTATGATGATGAATCCCCTGGGGCTTTCAGGTGAAATAGTGTTTAAGGTCGTGCCCGTTTACCAGGAGGACCTCAATTCTCCCCTCAAGGATCTATAGCATGTAGGTATGGGAGCCGAACTTTTTATTTAATCTGGCAGGGACCTGTCCACAGGGTCTGGAATTTGGAGTGTTTTCCTTTATCCTCATGAGCTTTGTCCCACTTGAGGACCAGGTCATCTACTTCGAAAAATTTTTTCCTGGCAGACTTCTTGTCAAACCATAATTTTATTCGCCTTTGGTGGATGGCAAATTTTTCCTGGGTTTTCAGCCTTTCCTCCTCCAGCTTCAACAATGTGTCTATTCGGGATTGTAAGGCAGGGCAAGGGGTGCCATGAGTCTCTTGCGATAATTGAAGGGCTGGGAGAGACAAATTGGGAGGAAGAATAGCCTCTTTTCCGTACACAAGAAAAAATGGGGAGGTCCCCAAAGATGGCTTAGGTGTGACCCGATCAGCCCATAGGGCATTATGGAGAGCGTTATGCCAATTTCATTATTGGGACAACAAAGTCTTTTTGATGATGCAGATGAGGTTGTTATTAGTTGACTCGGCTAACCCATTTCCTTGGGGTAATAATTGGCAAAGTGTTTCAACACTAAACCATTTTCCAGAGAAAACTCATATAATTTAAAGATGAAAAATATGTTGCATTATAAAAAACAAGGGAGGTTGGAACGCCAAACCTGATCATGATGCATTGGGTGATGAAGGCTATTACCTCTTGATCATTGACTTGATGCAACGATATTGCTTCAACCCACCTTGTGAAGTAGTCTGTAGCTGTGAGGATGTATCTATGTTGCTTGGAAGAGTGTGGCAAGATTTCCCCAATCACATCCAGCCCCCACTGTTGAAAAGGTTCTTCCACTGTGACAGACTGCAACGGGGAAGAAAGATGTATTTCCCTATTTGCGAACTTTTTTCATTGTTGACATTTCCGTACATAGGCGTGCACATATTTGAATAGAGTAAGCCAATAGAAATCAGCATGCATGATCTTGTGAGTAGTGGTATCTCCCGCATAGTGTCCGCCTGCTGGAACATCATGGAGTTCCACCAAAACTTTATGTGCCTTGTCATGCTCCAAACACCGTAGCAGGACACTAATGTGGTGTTTGTGAAACAACTTACCCTGCACCAGTTGGTAGGATACAACTTTCAATCTTAATGCACGTTTCTGTTGAGTGGTTAAATTGGGGCCCATGGTATCGTGTTTCAGATATTGCCGGAGATCAACGTGCCATGAGGAGGTATTTTGTCGGGATATGCTATTAGCTTGATACATGTCGATTTTGTGTTCCCAACTCTCTTCTTCACTGCTTTGTGAGTCTGATGCCTCCATAGCCATCCGAAATAGTCTTGGCCTTTTATAGTGTGTGCTGGCTTGAATTCCAGGTCATATTATTGAAGGCACATCATCCAGCTGCCTCATCTCTCGCATAGCTCTTGCTGTACGAAAAGTGAGCGAACAACTGGGTGAGGCACGAAGACTATGACATGACTCTTCAAAATATATGGCCTGAAGTGTTTAACTGCCTTGTACACCACGTAAGCTTTCTTGTCAATATCTAGATAATTCAACTCAACACCTTGTAATCCAGTGCTCATGAATGATATGGGCCGCTCATAGTTGTTGTCATCTTTCTGAGTGAGGACGACAGTCAAAGATGAATGTGAGGCAAAGGTGTACAAGGTAAAACCTTTGTTGAAATCTGGACTATGAAGAGCAAGCACTTTCGTGATGGCCCATTTGATGTTATCTAACGCTTCTTTCTTAGGAGGATTCCATTTGAAGTTAGCATTTTTCTTAATCATACCTTGTAATGGTTTCACAATTTGGGCGAAATCTGATATAAATTTTCGAACGAAGTTGATTTTTCCGAGAAAAGACTGCATAGCTTTCTTACCACTTGGGGGTGGTATTTGAGCAATGAATTTCGCATGTTTTGGATCCACTACTATGTCGTCTCGAGTTATTATGTGCCCCAACAAGTTTCTTTCGGAGACGGCAAAAACGCTTTTCTTCGGGTTCAGTGAGATCTCGTATTTCTGACACCTTTCAAAGATTTGCTTGAGGTGGTGTAGTTGGTCAGATTTGCGTTTTGAAAACACAGTGACGTCATCAAGGTATACTACTACGCTTTTTCCAATGATGCCTCTGAAGGTGATTTCCATGGCTCTTTGAAAGGTAGTGCCGATATTAATCAAGCCAAAGGGCATGCGTCTAAAAGCGAATGTTGCCCATTTAGTTCTGAATGTGGTTTTCAGCCGATCAGGTTCAGCCACTAGTACTTGATTATACCTGAAAACCCATCCAATAAAGAGAAAATTTCCAACCCCGATACATCTTGAAGGATTTGCTCCATAGGGGGCACCGGGTAGTTGTCCTTGTCGGAAGCTCTGTTTAAATTCCGCAAGTCTAGGCATAAATGGATTTCTCCAGATTTCTTGTGAACTAGGACCAATTTTGACACCCAGGCTGAATGTCGAACTTTGAAAATTATACGTGCATCCAAGACTTTCTTTAGTTCCTTTTGGATCATCGACTCTAAGGCGAGGTGTACTTTTTTCAGTTTCTGTTGGAAATGCTTCACTCCTTCCTTCATAGGTATCACGTGCTGGATGATCCGCGTATCATAAGTTCATAGCTCATCATATGTCTAGGCAAACACATCTCGGTATTTCTTAAATAACTCAGTGAATGATTTCCTCTCCTGAGGGGTGCATTCATTACCCAGATTAACGAGCTTGGGATCCTTGTCTATCCCGAGATTTATTTGTCGATGCGCTAACGTGGAACTTTGCACCTTCATGTTGGGGGGCCCTCAGAAACGGTTCTGTAGGTCGAACAAATTTTCGAGTGACACGATCCCTTTGGGTATGGGATTTTCTTTATTATCTCCTAGTTCCTATTGCAAGGCTCGATCATGATCCTCTTCTTCTATAACTGCGTATTTGAACACGTCCATATTGAGCATGAAATCCAGTACCTGTTGGTCATCATTGAAGATGCGAAAATTAGTGACATTATCTGGTATGGATGGCTTGTAAATAAATTCAATAGAAAATCCATCTCTAAGTGGGGTGAACGTAGCAGTAGCATTGGCAAGTGTATCAGATGCTGCATTGTGCATTCTAAGTATGGATTTAATACCGAAAGTTTCAAAAGCAGAAATTAAACGCCATACCTCTTGCTAGTAACCCTTCAGATGTGGAGACAAGCAGTGGATGGTGTTACGTGCTTGACAAGTGATAATCTCAGATTCGCCAATTACCTTTAAACAAATAACTTTGAGATCTATGGCCTTTTTGAGTCAGAGCAGAAATTCCTCATACTCGGTTGTATTATTCATGCACTGGAACTCTAGCCGGCAGGAAATTAGAAACTTTTTCTTTTGAGGGTCTAGCAAGATATAGCCTGCGCCAGCCCTGTCATGGGTTTTGGAACCATCATAGTAAAAGGTCCATATTTCATCTTCTGATTTGAAAAGGCTATCCGAGAACTTGGGGATGCACTCGGGGTAGCAGTTTCTAACGGGTCTTTCATTGAGGTGGAGGAGTTTTAAGTGAGAAGCATTAGCTCAGACTGGATGTCTTGAGTGATCGAAGATTCGGGAGTTTGATAGCACCCAAAAATGGATTCTAAGAAATGCATACCAAGATCTTCTTGTGTGAAACTGACTGTCTCGTTAGTTGCGTCCAAGTCGGTCACAGTGTATTTCATGTACGGCTCGCTTTCGACTCAGATTTGGTTGTTCCTACCCTTGTATGGGAGCCACAGGTGGGACCAATTAGTGGAAAAGTATCCTTGCATCTTGCTGGACCAATCTCTGCTCAACATAAGGCCATAGGCCTCGAGGATATCCATGATTACTATGTCAATGCACTGATGTACTCTAGAATCGGAGGATAGGCGGATCATGACGTTGTTTAATTCACCTATTGCAGGGACTTGAGATCTGTCGAGTTGAATGATCCTGGTGTTAGTTTCCTCGGGGTGGTTGTTTAACTTCTTGCATATGGATAAGGGCATAAAATTCATGGATGCACTAGAATCGACGAGGCAATTATGGACATTGAAGTTAAAGATCTCGAAGAAGAGGAGGAAAGGTGGTGTGGATCCCCTAGAGTTGGTGTTTACGGCATTCACGATGGATTGGGGACTAGTAGCAGTTTGGGCAGATGTGGTGCTCACGGGTTTGTTCGCTGGTAGATTGGAAAATGCCTTGAGGATAAGATCTCGCTGGTTAGTAATGCGAGCGAACTCATAGAGAGAAATATTGGCCTAGGTATTCTTCATATCCTTGATAATGTTATACCCATAATCTATGTGTGAGGCAAGTTCGGTGGTGGTTTTAGGGGAAAGAGATGAAGCTTTAGCCTTGGGGCCTTCTCGGGGATTAGTTGGACTAAATTTTTCAGGAGTCTTGTTTTGGATTTCTGCGTTTGGTGGCAAGATTTTCCTTAAGAAATCTTTTCTTTTTTCTTCGAAGGACTATTCAAGGACCGGGCCTTTTCTCCTCAAGCCATAGTTTCGAGGTGGTTTAGATTTAGGGTCTTCGGCCAAGTTTATTCCAGTTGTGGAAGGGGGAGACTCCCCGCGGATGACCTCAAAAGCGAGGACAGTGGAACCCATATCTTCATCCGGGGGGGAGGCTTCCTCGTTGTCTGAAATAGCCTCCTCTTATAGATCTCTAGGGGTTTGGTCTTCCAGAAGTTGATTCACCACGGCGATCATGCTATTGATCCACTAGGGGCAAGTTTTCTCTGAGTGGGAGGCTTGATGGAAAGAGCAAAAATTGTCCTTGCCGATTTCTTCCACGTTGAGGCCAACACTTGAGTTTGACAGGGGCTAGTTCACAGTGGAGTTATTCTTTCTGAAAAAGGTTTCTGTGTCTTAACACTTGGGATAGAATCATTATTCTTCCTCTTCAGATCAGAGACTTCGTTGGTCAGTAACTTGAGGGATTTTGTGATACTTTCGAAATCGAAGGGGTTCTTGTCTTTGTCTCTGGATTTATGGTTTGAGGATTGGGCTCTCTTCATGGTCGAATTTTGATCATCCTGACCCTCATGGTCGATGGCTCCTATGGATAGCATATCCCTTTCGACAGCTAGGGTGGTGGTGTAATTTTCTGCTAGGGTAGCTCTAGCTTCGTGCTTTACGAATATGGAAATATCCCAAGGGAGAGCCCGAGTGTAGTAGTCAATGGTGATGGAATCGTCTAAGGCCATATTTAGCAAGAATTTGTTCAATATCGTAGCAAATATTTGATTGAAATCCTTGAATTTCTCTTTTTTCTAACACTTCAAAGTACTAAGTTCTGTGAGGAGCATGGAAGGAGTTTTGTCTTCTAAAAACTTTTGAAGGAAAAAACCGCAGAATTGCTCCGAGGAAGAAATGGAAGCAACAGGGAGGGATCGATACCAGGTGGCTGCTTTATTCTCTAAAGTATGAGGAAAAATATTGCATGCTACATCCTCAGATTGTACTCTCATCATTTTCAAGGCCAGGTAAAATTTACTTATGTGATCTTCAGCCAGCGTACCCTTTTCGAGGTCGAACTTGGGGAGGTGCTTCTTGGGATGCCGGGGCATGTCATGGAGGGGTTCATGGAGGGCTAAAGGAGATTGTTCCATCCAAGCTAGCGGCTGCACACGCCTAGCCTTCTGGTGGAGTGGTATGTAAACATGCCCTATTTCACTTTTAGATTCTCTCCCTATGCCTGACCCAGATGCTTCGCCTTCATGATGGGACTGCATGTCTTGATTCCTCCCTTGGTTCCCTACATCCCTGATGTTTCTCTAGTTATAAAGGAACAAAAATATATTCTAGTTTCTGTGGTGATGGTGGTGGCCCGCATTCCAACCTTGTCCACGGCCCCTGTTTCCTTGGCCTCTATTTCCCCAGCCCCTCCCGGCTCCTCCTCTAGGTGGGTTGTTCGCTTGAGTGTTATCATTCAGAGTTCGATCGGGTTGAGGGTCGGTGTTGGGTTGTGGTTCAGTGATTTCGGGGCCGCCCTCTTTAGCCCCTCGAGGGCTGTCTGGGGGCTCTTCATAATTTTTCTCAACTAAGTCGACATAATCTTCGATCATAAGACCCACAAGCTGAGGTAGGAAGTTAACGAGGGTTCCCTGGTGCGTGTGGTTAGCTGCGGGAGCTCTGGGATTGGCCAGGGAACTAGTGACTGGGGCTTGCTGCAAACCCCTGACGAGGTTGCAGGTGATAGGGCGCAGGGCCCTTAGTTTATCTAAAGTTACCTCATAGTAAGGGGCTCCCTCCTCCTGGGATTTTTCTAAGGGTGGAGGACTGGTGTTTTCATACATGATCTCCCCTTGGGAATTTTGTAACGGGATGTTACTTGTGTGCTGGGAGCCTGCCATTTAGGCCCTCCTTCTAGTGCCAAATCTGTTGACGTGAAAATATGTCTGGCCAACAGTAAGGGATATTCCTGGTGTAAAGTCCCAATTAGACTCTAAATCGTTTGTGATAGGGATCCCGTCTGGGGTGTGGGTCCGGCTACTGCTGAATACTCCTTTTCTCGGACACGAACGAGCCTTGCAGAATTGTGAACGCACGGTTATTCGGATGGTACAATGAAAATGGTTGATGAGTCTCAACGAACATTAAACACTATGAATAGCAAGAGGAGTTGAAAAATAACATGCAGCCAAGGAAGTGTTGTTAGCAGCACATCATCAGGGTCATGCTTGTAAAAAGCTGTTCGAACTAGAGAAGAAATAGTTATTTATGGTTAGAGCGCCCTTCACTTCCTTAAGAGGTTTCCAGAGATGAGATAAATGTTAGTAACAGAGTTGCTTAACATTTTCTAGGTAAGCAACCTAACATCATTAGCAACATTTAGTGAGCTGAAATGTATAAATGATATAAGCGGAAAACGCAGATGACTTAATCAGAAAGATATCAGATACATAAGACAAAATATTCACAATTTTAACACATTAACTCCCATCAGATCCAAGAGTGGAATCAAAATAAGTGCTTGTATTCATTCATAAAGAGTGCATTCAATGCTATACAATTCTCTACTCCTTTGCAGTCCTCGAAAAAAAGATCCTTTACAATTCCCCGAAGGGGGTATTTATAGGACAAAATTGATCGTTGGGTATCCTTGACCTTTCATCTTCCTGACCGTTGGGATGCTTTGCGACTTGAAGGAATTTGTGACTTGCAACCTGGGCTATAACTGCGACTTGCGACCCCTTGGATATTGCTACTTGCTACCCCTTCTATTTGCTGAAATATGTAAACTTGATCATGGGAGTAGTTGGGTGATTGCAAGGTCAAGAACATCTATCTTCTTCTCTTTGAGATAACTCTGCCAGGCCTGATAATCTGCATCTACTAGGGAGACTTGAGGTGTATCCTCCCTTAGCCTGTGAAGACACTCGAGAGCATTTGGACTCAAAGTTTCCCTCTTGATTGTGATCTGATTTGACAAGGAGGCCAGTTTAGTATAGATTTGGACCGGTGTCACGATGAATTGAACCATGTTTTATCTTGATGCCGACAGGTCTTGAGAGGCGGTCGCTTGCCTTATGGGCTGTAGGAATGCTTGTATATATTTGGAGACATCTTCCCATGTTTTCTCTTCACCTAGTGCACCTAGATACGGGATGTGGTGTACTCCAACCATTGAGTCGATGTCGCTAATAAGATGTTCATATGCGGACATTACTTTCTCAAGATCCTTGATGAGCTTCTCTTTGGATTGTACCTTTATCTGGATTTGAACCTTGTCATTCTAGGCGGCAATCCAATCCTTTCTAGGCAACTTGGCCGAAGCTTTTGGATACCTGTTAGACCACTCCAAAATCCTGTCCAAGGCAGTAGAGGCTTCCCTTAGCTATGTGTTTCTTCTCTTGGTTTCTACCTGTGCTTTCAGTAGTGGGGCTACTATTTGTTTTATTGTGAACAATTCCTCGTATACCTGTTTCATGGTGGCCTCCAAAGCAACCAACTCTCCTTGTACAGTGAGTGATATTTCATTGGTAGGGGCATCCCTAGCCTGATGTTGTCGGACCTCTTCTTGTAACGCCCTCTTTTCTTGTTCTGATTTAGCTGTCTTGAGTTCGGAGGCCTGTAGTTTATTCTGTAGGGATAGAATTTCTCTACTCATCTTGCTCACGTTCTCCTCAGTGGCTGCTGCAAAAGTGGTACCGGCTGATGCGATCATGATCGGATTGGTCCTAGTGTCCAAGACTATATCCTTCTCTGTAGTGACTGTAAGGGGTGAAGCAGGGTCTCATGCTAAACATATTCTCTTTTCCTGCCTGATCTTGCGCACAAATTGATCATAGGTGAGTCTAGTGAGATCAAGCACTCCCTCATCTAAATCCTCAGAGGTACCCAATTCCGAGAGGGAAAAGTGCACATTGGGTGCAGGAGTTATTTGAGGTACCTCGATGTGTGGCAATCCGGTTTGCTTCTCTGTCTCGGGAGGCGGTGTTCCTTTGAAGGAATCTTCTTGTGACTTCCTGTTTTCTTCCTCCTTCCTCTTCTGTTCTGTTTCAGCTCTATGTTTCTCTTCTTGTAATTGGCACTCTGCTTCCACCTTGTCCTATTCTTCTTTTAGTCAGCACTCAGATTTTGCTTTGTCCTACTCTATTTTTAGTTAGCGCTCAGCTTCTGCTTTGTCCTGCTCTATTTTTAGCCAGCGCTCAACTTCTCCCTTTTCTTCCTCTTCCTTATTCTTGGGGTTTTCTTCTGCTCGCTTCTTCCTTTGCTCTTCTTTCAGCTGCTTCTTTCATTTTTCCTCCTCTTCCCTTGCCTTTTACTTGGCCTCTTATTTAGCTTTGGCCTCCTCTTCCCTTGCCTTTTCTTCGGCCTCTTGTTTGGCTTTGGCTTCCTTTTCTCTTTGTTGGGAAGAAGGGTTATGGCCCGTACCAGTCCTAGGCTTCTTGGCTTTGGAGAATGAGGCTCCTCCCAATGTATGAACCCTTTCTTCTAAAGTCTGGTTGTCCTGCTCCTCATGATCACTTGATTCTACTGGAGCAGTCTCTCTATCTTTGTTGTACCAATTCTTTATTCTATCCTCAGCCGAACAGTCAGTATGCTAGTAATTCCATTTTAATTTGGCCCACTTGCAGTGTGCGGGGATAATTCTCTCGGGATCATATGTTTGGTGTGCCAAGGGAGGCAGGCATAATCCCATGATATGTTTGGCTTCTGCTTCTACTTCCCTAAAATCCTTCACAGTGTAGGCGCCGATGGTGAGCGGCAGAGTTGGCCATGGCTTCTTCTTACCCTTAGTGAGGACTTTGGAGAAAAAGCCTGACATCTGATAACAAGTTTCTTGGAGGAGAAGCTTGTTTGTTATGAAATGGGGAAATGCATGAGGGGCCTTGAGCGACCCAAAAACTCGGACGATGGTACTATCAGTGTTTGGAAACTAGTGGGCCACCTGAGTAATTGTCTCCATGGCTCGCTCAGACATGTACGGGGGGTATTTTACAAATAGTTTCATGTAAAGGGCAGGGATGAAGCTACCTGCGATTGACTCCATGTCTTTCTTATACCTGGAATCCCAAAACACCATTAGATCTTTGTGAATTGGACCGCCATTCTCTTGGTCCCAGTTATGTGACCACCCCTCAAAGTGGCACCTGGCGCACACTGCATCTAGGAGATAAGATGCCATATAAAATTCTGATGCATACCCTTCATCAGGTGCCAGTGCTGCAGATATGCTTTGACCTGAGGGCTGCTACTATCATGTTGGCCCAGTTGAAGAAGGTACCCTACACAGTGATAGCGTACATCAGAGAGACCCAAGCACCATTGAAAAAGGTGGCATCTGGGTGGCCATACATCCTACATAGCATTGTAGCTACGAATTTGTAGACCTTCCTGAGACTTGCTATCTGATATTCCTAATCCTTCTTGAGCTGGAACTTTTCCCGGTCCTCCCACCCTCCTTTCAAAGTTTCTGATATGGGAACTCCATGAGTAGTGGCCCATTCATCAGTGAAGGTCTGTTCTCGGGTGAGAAGTGCATAATAGCATTCTGCATCTTTCCCCTTTATATTTTCAAATGACTTCCCGGCATGGTCCCCAATGACGCAGATATTGGGGTCGACTCTCTGCAGGATCCATTCAATCAGCTCGGCGCATGGGAATACCGGTGGATGGGCCCCCACATAGTGCAGCTTGGACCTCTTAACCCAAATGTATGCCTGTCGGTCTGGGAGGTCTTCTGGAAATTCAGGATTGGTAAATTCCTGATACACCTGGTACCAGCTCATACTGTCCCCTTTTCCGAATGTGCAGGTGGTGTCTCCATAATTAGGGGGAAGAGGAAGAGGTACTTCCTACACTGATATTTATATCTCTGGGCTTTTGTTTCTCTTGCGAACTATTGGAGGCCCCATGTCACTTGAGGCTGACGAGATGGATACACACTCTAGCTCGACTTCAATGTCCCTTGGCATATTCATAAAAAAAATCCCACGATAGGACAGATGCCATCATTTATAAATATGTGGGCTACTCCTACCTCTGCTTAATCATTTTCAAGGAAGTGGGTTAACCTACGACTTGGCGACCTTGCGACTTGGTCACCGGGTTGCTAGGTCGCGTTGGTTTTAAATTGGACAGAAAAGCGACTTAACGACCTGGCGACTTGTGACTAGGTCACGAGGTCACAGGGTCGCTAGGTCACGATGGTTGAGATCTTTATGGAAGTGTGACCTGGTGACTTAGCGACTCGCGACTGGCTTGCGTCATTCTGAATTTTTTGTGATATGCGACCTAGCGGCTCTGTGACTTAGCGACCGAGGTCGCCAAGTCGCCAGGTCGCAAGGTCGCAGGGTCGCTCTAGGGCTTGGCAGACGTGTGGTGGAAAAAGGTTTAGAAAACACACATGGCGCCCATAAGATCATCATCCATGGTCATAGGAGTCTTCATTGGTGAGTTAGGCAAGGTAGTTGAAGAGGGAAGGGGCATATAAGCTTTACACAAGATCTGAATGGTTAAAAAAAACTAAAGGAGGGGCAGGTTTCCAGAGGGATTTCCGAGGAGCTTGATCAAGAGCATAACAGGGTTAAAATAGGTTAGGGGCAAGGGGAAGAATTAGTAACAATTATCTTAGAAAAGAAACAGCAGGAGGATTAGGCAACTTACCCGGGAAAATCACGCTCTAGCTGGCTTGTCAAAGGCGTTTTTTTTCTCTGTAACGCAGGTCGAATGCGACTTATGCGACCATTCTATATATAAAGGGGTCGCAAGTGTGGGAAATAAATGAGGGTCGCAAGGTCGCAAATGAGTTGTGTTAATGAGATGTGCGACCTAGCGACTCTATGACCTTGCGACCTAAGGGGTCATGGGGTCGCGAGTCGCAAGGTCGCAGATGTTTGGTTTTGCACTGATGTGCGACCCAGTGACCTTGCAACCTGAAAGGTCGCAAGGTCGTGGGGTCACAATTTAAAAAATTTAAACACATTTGCAACTTAGTGTCTTGAGATATTGAAAAGGTGAATTTAGGCCTGACTTCTTTTTTTTCAAAAGGATAGGGGCTCAAAAATTTAAGGAGAGAAAAATTTTGGAGGGTGTTGTAGCAGGTACAACACATGGCAAGAAAGAGAACATGAAGAACAGCATATGGTTTCCCTAAATGATCCTGGCACTGTGAGAGCCCTCAGAGACTGTGGGTTACTCAAGTACTTCATATTATCATGGATGAGGCAACACATGGAACTATTGCAGTTCTTGATCTGTTCATGGGACCCAGCACTATAGGCATTTCACATTGGGGACAAAGTGCTCCCAATATTGGTTGATGACATTTACTTTCTAACAGGTTTTTTGAGACATGGTGCCCCCATTTCTCTTGTAAGCTCTATGCGTGGAGGTGAAACAGTGAAGGACTACATCCGATACTTTTTTCGACCAGGAACTGAGCCTAGTAAATATGGAAAGATAAATATCAAAGATGTGCGTGATATGCCTTTGTGAATGCTCCTATTCACTATCGCAAATATAGCTGGCAGTGTGACATTACATGTCGCGAACGGATCATACATGCAGTATGCACTTGAGCATCTCGAGCCAATCGTGTTCAACTGGGCTGAAGCAGTACTCCTTCAAATGAAATAACAACTGATCAAGGTAAAAAGTAGTAAGACCAAAAATTTCAGTTATGGGTCGATTTTTATCACTTTTGTTTGGAGCGAGTTCCATTGATGCAGCCACAGCATGTGACGCTGGGATTAGCTAGTCCTAGAGATCCACGGATGTAGCAGTGGGTCGAGTTGATGGCTAGATATTTTGGTCAGTCATCAATCACATTTTCCACTACATTCTTCAGTTGGCTCCAAAGATAGAATATCTTCGTAGAGGAGCATCCATATGCAGGGATGGATTTTTAATATTCCTAAATTAGCTTGTAGCTAATTGGAATATTAAAGTTTTGTTTTATCACTTAGATAGATGAATAATAGGGTAGGGAGACCCATAATTCTCTTTATGAATAATAAAACCACTTCTCATGTGAAAGTGGATCATCTTTCCAGCTTAATAAATCACCCTAAGGTGTGAACAGGGGCTAGAACATGTGGACTGGGTCAACTTTGACCAAATCAACAATGATTTCATGGAGTGGACATTAATGGAGGGACAACGCAGTTTTAGATGGAGACACATTGCATGGAAGTAGTGTCATTAATGGATGGGGCTTAGGTTTTGGAATCTCATATGTTATAGAAGGAAAAGGATGGCAACCATATTCATTATGTTGATATATTTTATGTTTTGATATATGGTCTATTTAGACATATAGCTTTCTTCAGCTGTTTAGCTAAGATTGCAGTGATGTTTAGCATAGGGTGTTCCTGATCGGGAATCCCACCTCTTCCATAGAGAAGCTCTTGGAGGATTTTTCACTATATTTCCACATTCAATAATTTGGCCAAGCTTTAGTCTCATGTACAATGAAGTTCTGTTTAGAGTTGGGTTGTGTTGCAGGGGTGTAGCAATGGAGGAGAGAGATCTCCAATTTCTGAGCTAGTTTTCCAATGGAGGGATCATCCTTTCATCCGGGAGCTTGTGAGGAAGTCATCAGGGCTTAATTACATATTTTGAAAAATTTCAGTTATGGGTCGATAGCTACAGTGCAGTTTCCCTCAAGGACTGCATTATTTTGGAAAGCAGCTACAACAGTGGGTTTATTACCCTATTTGGAGTGTTTGGGTTTCTTGTGTGAGGATCAGCCCTTCATTTAGGGGATCTTTTGGAGGAGGATCATCCATATTGTATATAAAATGATCCATCTCCCATCAGTGATTTAGTTGCAGATATTATTCAGCCCTAGGGCCAAATCTGCTATATTTTGTATAGTGTGTATTTCCGGAAAACTTTTCTGGGTTGTCCTAGAAATCTATTTTGGAGCATGGATCTCTAGCCTTAGCGTTTTTGGAGCATTATATCAGCAAAAAATTACTCTTATATCTTTCATCTGCTATTCTCTCTTAGAAAACACAGTTTTCTACATTCCTATATTTCATGTATTAACAACATTTTATATCTAAGTTTACGCTTCCATGGGAGGCTTGTTTTCCCAGCTTGAGTAATCTTTTCCTCAAGATCTTGTACCTATTTTGCTTTTATATTATTAATGGAATGGATCTATTTTTTTCTCATGCTTTGATCTATTCATATTTCTTCATATTTCCAGTTGTGTGCACTCTATTCCTGCTTTTCCCATTTTGGAATATTATAGTGGTATCAGAGCATAATCTTGGCTTAGCCTATGTACTTCAGCCATTATGTCATCTAAGGAGGCTTCTCATAGGAAGGAGAAGATCTGCAGAAGAGATGAAGGAAAAACTTCATTTTCAGGAGGGAAGGAGTTCTCAAAACTTCTTCTTCAAACTATGCAGTGCATTAGCAGAGACATCAAATAGATGAGAAGGGAGAGATGCAGAGATTCTCCAAGAGGGCTTGTACATGAAGAAAGCTCCAGATTTTCACATTATGGGTGTGAGAATTCAACTATACCATCATATCTACAATGTGGTACCATGCCTAGGGTCATAGCAAGAGAGATGGACGAAGGATATGTACCAAAGGAGGAGACTCTTGGTTACTATATTCAAGAGTATGAATCTCAAACTCGGAGATTTAGAGATCATCTAAAATTCTAAGGGTTTTACAAGATCAAGGAGGATAGAAGACCTAGCAACCATGATAGAAGCACAAGGTGCAAGCAGCATGATGTGGGTAGATTCTTTCTATCTACTTTTGATGGGTCACCTAAATGTTTAGCTAGGGCTTGGGTGGAGGAGTTAGACACCTATTTGTAGCAACACCAAGTTTCAGAAGATGAAGCCATTAGAGTAGCAACGCTACACCATGAAGGTAAGGCTTATGCCTGGTGGTTTTATGAATCTTCTTCATTAAAAGATGAAAATATATATACTTATGCAAGGTTCACAGGGAGGTTTGTAAAAATATTTAATGAAAAACATTCTAAAACTTCCTTGGTTGAGCTAGCCAAGCATAAACAAACAAAACCTTTGCATGAGTTGGAAGGATCTATAAATCCAACTCCATTTCATAAAACTATTGAGGGGGTTAAAAACTTGCAAAATACCTTGCTAGAGGCAAGATCCCCACTTAAAAAGAGCTCTCTTCTCAAAAGGAATACATGGAGATCTCTTTTTCAAAAGAGGAACTAAACAAAGAACCTCTTAATGATGATGAGACAACCTCCATTCATGATGAAGGGGAAGAGAAGATAAGAGGTAACAACGTTGTCACAGCAAGAGTAGATCTAGCACCTCATGAAGAGAAAGATGGAGAAATTTCTCCAAAGAGAGGAATTCTTGTACCTTTGCAAGGAGTTCCAAAGAATCTCACATGTGGAGATCAGGGCACAGTCCATGAGCAGCATGTGCCATCATTGATAAATTGTGAGATCTTGAAGATGAAAGAAGAATATAAGGAGGAGGATCAGCATCATATCATTAGGAGCACTCACCCCTCTCTATTCCAGGAGGTTTATGCACAGAAGTAGGAAGATGATTTGCGCAGTGAGGGAAAGGACAAATCAGTCCACTCACATATACAACCTGCTCTAGGCCTTGATGTTTCATTACATGGAGGCATTCAACCGGAGAGACCCCCTTATTGGAGGATGATCAAAGAGTTCTCTCAACATGGTGCATCATTGATAGACTTGGCTAAGGAAGGAGCCTTGGGAGGATCTAGCACAACGTAGAGAACCTTTTATGGGTTCAAAGGAGGGATGAGCAATTTTCTGATATGGACATTTCCATCTCCCACTCATCCATTTGCGTTGAAAGATGATGATTCAAGAATCTATGATGGCACAAGCATGGTGTCGAATGGCTACTCCATCTTCTTGGGGCAGCAAATGATGCTTCCACACATGAAGCAGATTTCTAAATATGACAAGAGGTTATTAACACTCTTGCATGCATTGGCAAAACTATGGAAGTTTTGGATGGGAAATACCTTCCAAGAGGAGGTTGACCTCCATGAACTTCAATCTTATCTCGGGAAAGATAAGCTGCAAGGGAGGCAGCGAAAGTGGGTTAACAGTACTCCAACATGTGGCTTTGGCATTGAGCATGTCAAAGAGGAGAGTTATCATGAGACAAGTGCTTCATTTCAGATTTCTACAGCGCTGTCATTGTTGGGAAGGATGGATCCATATTGGGAATCCCAACTATTGGTGGAGTATTCCAAGAACCTCTTCACATGTAAGGTTTTTGATGGGAAAGTGGTAGATGGGAGGTATAGAGTGGTTGATGGAATCATTTATTTCCATGATCAAATCTACTTGACTAAAGACTCCAAGCTCAAGGAGGGGATACTACATGCAGCATATGAGGAACTCTTTTCAGAGCATGGGGATTCCATTTAGTCCTATCACACCATCATGGAGGGTGTTGTAGCTCCTAGATACATCCTTGAGTTGTATAAAGACCAGTGCCTAGGACATCTTAAATGCAAGGATCATATGACTCAAATGATGGCAGTTAACAATGTTAGCCTCTCATGCTATTACCACTCAGATGAATGGTTTTAATAAGGGTGGAACCAAGACCCCAAATTTAAACACAACAACTAGGAAAACTGCAGAAACTGAGTACAAACTGTGATAATTAAATGCATCATATAGCTCTAAAACAGAATTTTGTAAAGGGGGGTGACTTCTAAAATGAACACACAGATATCAAGTTTACATATGAGCGATGACCATGGAAGAATATGGAGTAAGATATCAACTATAACAGGGCTTATTCAAAGATAAGAATCCATTGTAGTTAATATGGGAAGAATGGCAGAAGAGTTAGAAGATGAAACAAAGTATCATGCCTGAGCCATATTTAAAGCGCTGTAAATGAGTAAACATGAGTATCTACTATGATAAATTCATATTTAAACATGGGAGCACTCGCATTCTAGAACATTAGATACAATAAATGTAGAGAGATACGAAATGTACATTTGTATTAAAAACATGGAGAAGAGTTACAAACTGTGAATCATCCAAAGTGGAATCCCCAATTCCAACAAAGCTTCTTATTACTGAGTCCCTACAGGGTCTTCAAACATCTACTATCAAAGTTCATACAAAATACATACAAAACACTCGAACTGTTGAGTCCTTTGGAAAATCTGGAACCTTTTGTTAGTGTTGTCTTCATGCTTTTATAACCTCTGATTCTTATGCCTGAGAAGATATTTTGGGAAAATACCTTCCCCGCGTGCTTGTATGTTGTTGCAAGTCTAAATCAAAAAACAGAAATGATGATGAGGTAAAGTGCCTCTCATCATCTTACACACAGGCCTAAAGCCATTTCTAACTGAAATGTAAACAATATGCTAACTGGAAGTAAAAACTGCAGGAGTGAAATAAGGAATCCACTCGAAATGACAAAGTGAAAAGAACATAAGGTAAAAATGCCACGTGTACCCAGTCATGCATGATCTTCGTTATTTGATGAGGCGGAGCTCCTGCTGCTGCTGGCGAAGGCAATACCATTATTCATGGGAAGGAGTGGCCTTCTTGAGCTGGAGAATGCGGTAATTCTTAGTAGTGGAAGAACTAGCCTTCTGTGCTGGAGGGTCTTATAGGATGGCCAATGGTCATGATCCATTGACTAGGACATGAAACTGACCCTCATTATCGCTTTTTGTTGATTTTTTGGGCATGAAGGATCGTCATCCTCGGCTTCAAGCCGCTGTGATTGGCTATGAGAGGGCCTGTGCACTTAAAATGCCACAAAAAACCTGCACATACAACAAACTAATTAAATAAATCCTACAATGAGTGGTTGACTGCTTTAGAAGGCTTGGGTGAAGGTGGAAGAGCAGTGCAGAGGCAATGGATGCAGCGGAATAGGGCCTCATGGCGAAAAACCATGAAAACTAGGGTTCAAAACTAAATTTGGTGCAAAGAGGTGCAATGGCAGTTTTCGGGAATACCGGGGGTGGTATTCGCGCAAGATTTGGGTGGTAAGCAGTAAGGAAAAGGGGGAACGCGATACAAGTTAGAGAGTGACGTGTGTCCCTCTAAAATCGCTCATTTCGCGTTAGAAAATCGCTCCGGGGAGAAATGGTGATTTGGGTGCGAAGATGAACGCGAGCCGTCTGATCATGAGGGAGATCAACGGTGGAGATCAAAGCGGGGGAGTGAAAAATTGGATGAGTGATCGGGAAATTTGCGAAGGATCGATGGAGTGAGGACCGTTGGATCATGATGGAGATCAACGGTGGAGATCAACTGTGGGGGTGCTTGGAGGTACGGATGGGTCTATGGGACGGGTGCCTCCGCAGTGTATATGGATCGTTGGATGAAGAACCTCCATAGTCAAAGGAGTCAACTGCAGGGGCACTAAGGAGTACGGGCCACTTTGGTCTGTTGCCCCCGCAGTGAACCTCTGCCATAGATCTGGGTTGATCGAACGGTGGAGATTAAATGCGAATGGAGAAAGGATGTGCGGGAGGAAGAAAGGTGGGAGTAATGCAGACTGTTAGATGAGGAGAAATGGATGGTTGTGATTGAATCGGGGCTGCACACATCAGGAATCCAGACAAACAGGAGGAGGAAACGCGGAGGGAGCGATTGCGATATGTCGAGGGAGCGAGAGCCGTTGGATTGGGGATGAGATCAACGGTGGAGATGCATTGGAGGAAAATGAGCGGGGTGAAAGGCAAAGGTGCGCTGGCCATTGGATCGGGATGATCAACAGTCCAGAATGCATTGCGATCTCGCATAAATGAGTGAATGGGGCAAAGGACAGTGAAACAGCAAGACAGCCGTTGGATCAGGAGGATCCACGGTCAGGATTTCATCGCGGGGGATGACAAATGGAGCTGAGGGGGGCCCGATAGCCATTAGATCGATTGCGGTTAACGGCTCAGATTATATCGGCGGGGAACAAACATTAGTGGTGGAATATAGAGTGAAATTGGACTACTGTGATGTGCGATGTGCAATAGAGCGAGGACCATTGGATCTGCGGAGATCAACAGTGGAGATTGCGTCGATGTTTCGCACATCGGAGGAAAAATATAAAAAGGCAGATGGAAATGGGGAAGAGCGATATGTGATGTGCGATGGATAGGCGACTCGCGATGGCTGTCGGATCTGGAGGATCGACGGTCAGGATCTTATCAGAGGATCGGCCATCAGAAAAACAGCAAACTTGGAAGCGGGAACTTGGAAAGAGTGACGTGCGATCGTCGATGGGCTTAACGCTCAGTCACGGGGCCTGTTCTCATGGCAGAAAAGGGTCTCGGGCTTAAGAAAAAGGGGCTTAAGGCCTGATATGTTAAAATGAGTGCTTTTCAAGAAAAAAGGGTATTTTTAGCCCTTTCAAGGGTTCCAATAGGTGCAAAAGGGGCTGTGACAATCTATATGGTCCTTTTCGTATTTCCTTTGCAGAATGAAGCTCCTTATCATTAGACTTCCCAGCTCAGAGAGGGATGTCATAACAACATTGGCTCCACTTGGAGATGACCTGTTTGTCCTCGAACATGTCAAGAACTTTGCAGACCATTTTTTAGCCTTCTTCTTGCGAACACAGTCCCTTAATGCCTTCTCTTCTTTCTTCATGGAAAATCAAATCAGCAAACATCATAATAAAAGCAACTGAATAATGTACAATATCATACAGAAAACCTTTCGGCCTGAATCAATACTAGAAGAAGGGTTTTAAGAATTGCCCGTTCACAGGGGCTTCGAGAAAATCACCCTGCAAATTTTCCAGTCTAAAAGTATTGTTTCCTCCTTCTTCAGCAATTTTAAAAGGTCCGAACCATAGAGGATCGAACTTTCCGTGCTTTCCTTTTTCGGCCCTTCTTACATCCCATCTTAGCACCAAATCTCTGACCTGCATCTCTTTACCTTTAGCATGCTGATCGAACAGGTCTTTCATTTTCTCTTGGTACTCATTCAACCTCTGATTTACTTGACTTCGAGTCTCTTCCAGCTCTACTAACTGATTCATCCTTCTAGTAAGATCGTTTGGTTCCTCTTGACAATATTGCATGAACCTAGCCACAGGTAAGGCCAATTGTATCAAGAAAACCGTTGCTCTACCATAGACCAACTCAAATGAGGATTTTCTTGTTGACTCTTACTAGTGATTTTGTTTGCCCATAGCGCGAACTTGAGCTGAGAATCCCAGTTCTTCTGGTTTTCATTTATGGCCTTTTTCAGCACCCTCACCAAGGTTTTGTCTGAGGATTCTGCCAATCCATTCCCCTGTGGATAATATGCAGTAGAGTGTCCTAATAAAATATTATATTGTTGGAAAAAATCGATAAATTTCACAGACTTAAAAGCCTGAGCAGTATCTGTGACAATCTTAGTAGGACAGCCAAACCTTGAGATGATGTTATCTTCCAGAAACTTGATCACCACTGTGTCTGTGACATTCCTTGCTGGCATGGCCTCTACCCATTTAGTGAAGTAATCGGTGGTTGTCAGTATCCACTTGTGTTTCCCGCTTGAGGCAGGGTGAATTTCACCGATGAAATCAATACCCTACTACTGGAAAGGTTCTTCTATGTGTATCGGGATCATAGGCAAAGGTGCGAACTTCTACCTTTCAACAAATTTTTGACATTTCTCACAGGCCCTTACGCGAGCATAAACATCTCTGAAAATTTTGGGCCAGAAAAAGCCTGCTTTCAGAACTTTGTGTGTCATAGCCCTCCAGCTGTAATGGCCACCACAGATGCCCTCGTCGAATTCCGCCATCACTTCTTCTACTTCCTTTTCCGTGAGACATAAAAGTAGTATGCCCGATGGGTCTCTCCAGTACAAACGGCCATTTGCTACGACGAACTTCTGAGATTTTAGCCTCAGAATTCTATACTTTGTCTTGTCGTAGCTTGGAGGACATCTAAGAGTTAAGAGGTATTCAACAATTTCTTTGTACCATGTGCTGAGAAGGTACTTCATATGGGTCTTTTGTGTAGCGGTTTCTATCCCGCACTGCTGATCTACTCTCCCAGACTCTTCATTGGCCACCATAGATAAATTTATCCCTAAATCCTGCTAGTTTGATTCCGAAAGGATCTTAGCTAATCCTTGTCCCTTTATTAGCTTAATGGGGCATATCTCCATCTCATACTCTTGTATCTTGGCTATCCATTTGCCTCTCTTTCCTTCATTACTCCCCTGAATCAAGATGTCTTTTACAGCCGCTGTGGGTACAAATGCAATTATAGCTAACTGCAACTCATAAATCCGAAAAGCCTTTAGGGATTTGACCAAGGCATAAGCCTATTTATCCAAGATGTTATATTTTAGCTCACCGTCGTGAAGCACTTGGCTAAAGAAGGTGATAGGTTTCTCATGCCCCTCCTTGTTCTTCTGCAATAATACTGCTGCGACAGTGTGGGGAGATGCAAATGAAAAGATCATGAAAGGTTTTGCATAATCCAGTCTGGCCAACACTGGGGCTTCTGTGAAAGCATTTTTAATCCTGTTAAAAACTTCCCGTGACTCAATAGTCCATTTTACTTCATTATCCTTCTTCAACATCTCAGTTATGTACCGGACTATCTCTGCATAGTTCGGTCTGAATCTTCTCAAGAAGTTGATATGTCCAAGAAAGACTTGGACCTCTTTCTTCTTTCTGGGAAAGGATATACCATTTATGACTTCTATCTTTTTTGGGTCAATATTTACCCCTACCTTTGTTACAATGTGCCCCAACAGTTTACCCTCGTCTAAAGCAAACAAATATTTTTGAGGGTTTAAAGACAATCCATTCTTGCGATACTTGTCAAAGGTTTTGCGCAAATGTTCTATATGTTCAGCATCATCCTTTGAGAAGACTGTGATATCATCCAAGTACACTACCATGAATTTTTCTTGTTCTCCCACAAAAGCAATGTCCATGGCCCTTTGAAATGTAGCCCCTGCATTGATCAATCTAAACGGCATTCGAGCATACATAAATGTTCCCCAAGGAGTAGTGAACGCGGTTTTCTTTTGGTCCTCCGGAAGCACTACTACTTGATTATACCCAGAAAAACCATCCATCAAAGACATTCGTGAAGCTACTACCACCTTCTGCAATATATGGTCCATCTTTGGCAGCAGATAATTGTCCTTCATAGATGCTCTGTTCAAATTCTGAAAGTCAACACACAATTTTATCTCTTCATTCTTCTTTCGAACTGGGACCAAGTTGGCCACCCATTCAGAATATCTTAATGGCACAATAATCTTAGCCTTCAATAGTTTCTTGATTTCCTTTTCTATGGAAGGAAGGATTAAAGGATTAATCTGCCTTAATTTCTATTTGTGTGGCTTAGCATCTCCCTTTAATGGAATCTTGTGTTGGATAATGCTAATATCAAAGGTCTTCAAATCTTGATAGGACCAGGCAAAGACATCTTTATATGTTTGAAATAGTTTCCGATATTGCTCTTTGTATTCTTCGGGTACCTTATTAGACAATTTCAAAAGCTTGGGATCAGGCTTTGTGCCGAGGTTCAGGTCATCTACCTGATTTTCTTCAACAACCTTACTTGGCTGTATTGGGACATCATTCTTATCGAATAATCTCTCCCGATGGACCAGTCCTCTGGGTATTACATTCCCTTTGAGCTGCAACACCTTGTGCCTAGCTATGGTATCTTGTCATTTATTCTGAGGAAGGTCCACAGTCTCCTCCTCGCCAACATCTATGTCCATATTGGAGAATTCCCCAATAGTGTCCATGAATCTTTTCACTTTCTCTTCATCTTCAAACACTTTCCATTGTTTGACATTATCGGGGATGGAAGGACGGTAGCGAACCTCTATTTCATACCTCAGGAGGGGGTTCTGAGGTGGTTGAAAAGTACTTGCAGCTACTACAAGAGATTCTGCCATTCTGTTTTGGTCTCTTGGCATGAATTGAATATTAAATGCTAAGAAGAAATTCTCTACCAAGTCCCATACCTCATTTTTTTAAGCCCTCGGTCTTGGGTGCTTAACTTGACATTGATTTCTCACTTGTCTCACCACCAATTTTGAATCTCCCAGAACCTTCAAGCTCTGAATATTCATGTTCTTTGTTGTTTGTAGACCTAGGAGCAATTCTTCATGTTCAGCCACATTGTTCGTGGCTTCATACTCCAATTTGAAAGATAATGGGACCAGTTTTCCAGTAGGGGAGATAAGGAGAATCCCAGCTCCATTCCCTTCCTTTGAGTTGGCTCCATCAAAGTGCAATGTCCAAACCCCACTTTCGTCATTACTTGAAGACTTATTTGTCTTTACTTGACAGAAAGATGGCTCCTACAAATAATCTTGGTCTTCCTCAAGCATTAAACAAGAAGACTCACCCTCTTTGTTGTACACTAGTGAATTTACTGAATTATCAGCTTTACTGACCATCTTCACAAACCTTGTTTCCCAGTATAATCTCCTTTCTTGGCCTCCAAACACAGGGATGGTCGCATAGGTTAGGTCCAGCTTTATAGATCCTTCGATTTTTGTACCCCATGATCTTGCTAACAGCATCCCAAACCGAGCTAGGATGTCAGCCACTACTATGTCCATTACCACGCTCTTAGTTGGGATTTGGGCTAGATTTACCACCAAATCCTTGATCATCCCAAAACATTTGACTCTTTTAGAATCAAAAGTGTAGAGATCTTTATATGGGCGAGTGATCTACAGCCCCAATTGTTCCATCACTGACAGGGGCAGGAGGTTATGAGATGCTCCAGAATCCAACATACAGTTATGCAATAACAGGTCATGAATTACTAAGGAGACATAGAAAGGGGAAGTTGAAGCATCTAACTCCTCAACATGAGGACCAAACATGACCATAGGCCTTTCTTCCTGGAGTTTTAAACTATCTGGGATTGGAGCAGCCCCTTGAGGAAGCATGAATGATGACACTTGAGCCTGGTAGGCTAGTTGCTTCAAGAGTTCAGTCAAAGGGATGGGAATTTTTACTTTTTCTAGCTCTTTCTGAAGGCTAAATACAGGAGGAGGCTTCTCTACGAGACTTTCCTTTGGCTCTTTACTGTTGGTTGGAGGTTTCTCTTCCTTTGGGATGGGATTAACATTTGCATTTGGAGTAGAGGCCGACTTAAAAGAGGAAGGAATGGAGTCATTAGAATGTAAAGGTTCAGTTATAGGTATTTTACCTTTATCTTCGATTTTATGAGCGACAGTCTCCTTCTGAGGCATCTCTTCTTCTTGTTCTTGTGTGCGCATCCTCTTCCTAGAGGACCTGAGATCATATTTTCTATGAAACTGTGCTTGCATGAAATCTACAAATTGTTTACAGTAGTCATTGATCTCTGATCTTCAGCAGTGCTTGTTTTTTCTTCTTCTTCTTGCAAGGAAAGCTCCACTCCTTCACTTTCTTGCAAAGAAGACTCAACTTCATCACCATTTGAGTAAGCAAGATATTGATCATCTTGCCCATCGAGTATGTCTTCGGTAGGGCCCTCCATGTGCCCTTCCAGATATAGCGGGGGCTATATGTGGTCTTGCTACTCCTTTCGATCTCTTTGTAATATTTGCAAAGGAGGCTTTCTGTATTGGGGATTATAACCCCTGTTCAGAGTAGCTTGAGGTGGCCTGGAGGATGTGTTCTTTTCCTCGAGCTCAAGCTTCACCATCTTGCTCGAAAGGTTCTTTATCATTTTTCTCATCTCTTCTATTTTTGTAATCTGCTACCTCTCTATCTTGACTAGAGGTAGATGCTTCCTCTTTCCCTCTCCGTCTGGCATCATGGTATAACCTCCCTTTTGATTTACCTGTGGAAGCAAAGTTAACTTCCACTTCCAATGCATCGGTCTAGGCTTCATCCAAAGTAGCAGACTTCCTTTCTCTTAGACAGAATCCGAATTATGACTCGAATGCTGCTACAAACACCACCTTAGCAGCGATCTGGTGAGGCTTCATTTCGGCCAGGAGACTTGTGTATAATTTATTAAACATCTTGATGAATTCGGACACATCTTTGTTCTGTCTCTTTCTGAGTGTGTTGAATTCTGTAAGACAGTATCCTTGGTCCTTCTTCTCTCCCCATTTCTTGATAAAGGCATTTTCCAATTCCTCCCAGTTAGTAATGGAGCGGTCTCCCAAGGTCTTGAACCATTTTCTGGCCTCTCCATCTAGGGACTGGACAAATAGTCTCAATACCACATCCAGATGTTCAACATTGAAATTTTCTGCAAAGGCGCAGAAAAATTCTAGGTGTTTTTGAGCTTCAGTATCATTTTCTCCATTGAAACGAGGTAGGATCTTTAGGTAATCCTGAGGCATGTGATTCTAGATCTGAGGCAAGGCCAGGGGGGCATATTCGTTCAATAGGAAGCTAGGAACAACCATCGGAGGTTGTTGAGGTGGCGGAGAGTCTGATGTGCATTAGGAGGTGGTGGAAGAGAAGTATGTATGAAAATGGGGATATACTGAACAACAGCTTGAGGGGTTGATTGAAATGTTGGATTATGAGAAGTGGAAACCTCTGTGACTTCTTTAACTTCTTCGGCTTCAGGAGTGGGATGCAGAAATAAGCTCGTGGTATCTACAGATTCAGCCTCATCTTTGACTTCAATATTTTCCAGGGAGGAGGTATCAGGAGTATAATCAAGGGTTCTTACAGTAGAATCGAGTCCTTGATCTTGAGCTAGTTGAGAGGAGGATGGAGAGTCTTCCAGGGAGAATCTGGGAATATCTTTGTAATCTGATTGCCTTTCTCTCCAACTTCTCTTGTGCAAAATCTTCTCTAGATCAGACACTAAAGGTGTCCTCAACTGAGATGTATCTGACCTCAGGTGTGGCTTCCGGGAACCTAGGACTGCAAATAGATTTATCTTTGAATGACAATGGAGTCACCAAGGTGAGGGATCTACAACTCCCAACCCTTCCTGCTCACCTATTCTGAAGGGTGGATGAATATTTGTCGAGGCACAAGGATTTAGTTCTTTACATTCTTTCCCCAGAAACGGCGCCAGAAAGATGTTGTAGCTCCTAGAGACAGCCTTGAGTTGTATAAAGACCAGTGCCTAGGACATCTTAAATGCAAGGAGCATATGACTCAACTGATGGAAATTAACAATGTTAGCCTCTCATGCTATTATCACTCAAATGAATGGTTTTAATAAGGGTGGAACCAAGACCCCAAAGTTAAACACAACCACTAGGAAAACTGCAGAAACTGAGTACAAACGGTGATAAGTAAATGCATCAGACAGCTCTAAAACATAATGTTGTAAAGGGGGCTGACTTCTAAAATGAACACATAGATATCAAGTTTACATATGAACGATGACTATGGAAGAAGATGGAGTAATATATCAACTATAACCGGGCGTATTCAAAGATAATAATCCATTGTAGTTAATATGGGAAGAATGGCGGAAGAGTTAGAAGATGAAACAAAGTATCATGCCTGAGCCATATTTAAAGCGCTGTAAATGAGTAAACATGAGTATCTACTATGATAAATTCATATTTAAACATGGGAGCACTCACATTCCAGAACATTAGATACAAGAAATGTAGAGAGATACGAAAAGGACATTTGTATTAAAAACATGGAGAAGAGTTATAAACTGTGAATCATCCAAAGTGGAATCCCCAATTCCAACAAAGATTCTTATTACTGAGTCCCTACGGGATCTTCAAACATCTACTATCAAAGTTCATACAAAATACATACAGAACACTCGAACTGTTGAGTCCTTTGGAAAATCTGGAACCTTTTGTTAGTGTTGTCTTCCTGCTTTTATAACCTCTGATTCTTATGCCTAAGAAGATATTTTGGGAAAATATCTTCCCCACTTGCTTGTATGCTGTTGCAGGTCTAAATCAAAAAACAGAAATGATGATGAGGTAAACTGCCTCTCATCATCTTACACACAGGCCTAAATCTGTTTTTAACTGAAATGTAAACAATATGCTAACTGGAAGTAAAAACTGCAGGATTGAAATAAGGATTTCACCCGAAATGACAAAGTGAAAAGAACATAAGGTAAAAAGGCCACGCGGGCCCAGTCATGCATGATCATCGTTTTTTGATGAGGCGGAGCTCCTACTGCTGCTGGCGAAGGAAATATCATTAGTCGTGGGAAGGAGTGGCCTTCTTGTGCTGGAGAATGCGGTAATGCTTAGTAGTGGACGAACTGGGCTTCTGTGCTGGAGGGTCATATAGGATGGCCAATGGTCATGATCCATTGACTAGGACGTGAAAATGACCCTTATTATCACTTTTCATTGATTTCTTGGGCATGGAGGATCGTCATCCTCAGCCTCAAGCCGCTGTGATTGGCTATGAGAGGGCCTGTGCACTTAAAATGCCACAAAAACCTGCACATACAGCAAACTAATTAAATAAATCCTGCGATGAGTGGTTGACTGCTTCAGAAGGCTTGGGTGAAGGCGGAAGAGCAGTGCGGAGGAAGTGGATGCAGCAGAATAGGGCCTCATGGCGAAAAACCATGAAAACTAGGGTTCAAAATTGAATTTGGCGCAAAGAGGTGCAATGGCGTTTTTCGGGAATACCGGAGGTGGTATTCGTGTAGGATTTGGGTGGTAAGCGGTAAGGAAATGGGGGAACGTGATACAAGTTAGAGAGTGACACGTGTCCCTCTAAAACCGCTCATTTCGCATTAGAAATGCGCTCCAGGGAGAAATGTTAATTTGGGCGCGAAGATGAATGCGAGCCGTCTGATCATGAGGGAGATCAAAGTAGGGGAGTGAAAAATTGGATGAGTGATCGGGAAATTTGCGAAGGAGCGATGGAGCGAGGACCGTTGGATCATGATGGAGATCAGCGGTGGAGATCAACTGCGAGGGTGCTTGGAGGTATAGACAGGTCTGTGGGACGAGTGCCTCTGCAGTGAATATGGACCGTTGGATGAAGATCCTCCGCAGTCAAAGGAGTCAACTTCGGGGGCACTAAGGAGTACGGGCCACTTTGGTCTTGTGCCCCCACAGTGAACTTGCACCGTAGATCTGGGTTGATTGAAAAGTGGAGATTAAATGTGAAGGGAGAAAGGATGTGTGGGAGGAAGAAAGGTGGGAGTAATGTGCGCTGTTAGATGAGGAGAAATAGACAGTTGTGATTGAATCGAGGCTGCACACATCAGGAATCCAGACAGACAGGAGGAGGAAACGTGGAGGGAGCGATTGCGATATGTTGAGGGAGCGAGAGCCGTTGGAAAGGGGATGAGATCAACGGTGGAGATGCATTGGAGGAAAATGAGCGGGGTGAAAGGCAAAGGTGCGCTGGCCGTTGGATCGGGATGATCAATGGTCCAGAATGCATCGCGATCTCGCATAAATGAGTGAATGGGGCGGAGGACAGTGAAACAGCGAGATAGTGCCGACCGTTGGATCAGGAGGATCCACGGTCGGGACTTCATTGCGGGGAACGACAAATGGAGCTGAGGGGGGCCTGATAGCCGTTGGATCGATTTTGGTCAATGGCTCAGATTATATCGACGGGGAATGAACATCAGCGGTGGAATATAGAGTGAAAGTGGACTACTGCAATGCGTGATGTGCGATAAAGCGAGGACCGTTGGATCTATGGAGATCAACAGTGGAGATTACGACGGAGTTTCACACATCAGTGGAAAAATATAAAAATGTGGATGGAAACGAGGAAGAGCGATATGCGATTTGCGATGGATAGGTGACACGCGATGGCCATCGGATCTGGAGGATCGACAGTCAGGATCTTATCGGAGGATCGTCCATCGGCAAAACAGCAAACTTGGAAGCGAGAACTTGGAAAGAGCGACGTGCGATTGCCGATGGGCTTAGCGCTCAGTCACGGGGCCTGGTCTCATGGCAAAAAAGGGGCTCGGGCTTAAGCGAAAGCGACTTAAGGCCTGATACGTTAAAATGAGCGTTTTTCAAGCAAAAAGGGGATTTTTAGCTCTTTCAAGGGTTCCGATAGGTGCAAAAGGGGTTCTGACAATCTATACAGTCCTTATCGTATTTTCTTTGCAGAATGAAGATCCTTATCATTAGACTTCCCATCTCAGAGAGGGATGTCATAACAATAGAGGGATTATATTGGGAGGATCTCAAAAAATATGTGCACCAACATATCAAGAGATATGTAGCTTGTTTGATGTATGAGGAGGAAAGCAACTACCTTGCAAGGTTGTTTCAGCCACTTTCCCTTTCGATGAAGAGATGGGAAGGTTCATCTAAGGACCTCCTCACCAACTTGTCTACAATATATGGTAAAGATTGTGTTTCGATGCTTATTTATCAACTAACAATGTATGTGCATTCCTTTACCATGCATTTGAAGCACATTTCTCCACAAAAGAGAAAACCCCTTTGAGGATTTCATGTTCCTTTTGGGACTACATTCAGTGGTGGGGATGACCACATTATAGAGGACTTTGGGCAAGATATTTTTTGCTTAGATTATATTCAGCCAACACGTAATGACCTCTACTATTTTCAAGCTTTTGAGAAGCTTGTGGAAGCAAGAAAGTGGTTGGATGGCCACTTATCACATCATGTTTTGAGACAACAAGGAGAAGAACAGTGTTGGTCTCACTTGAGAGACTATTGTCACCATCCAATATGTTATATAACACTTAGTTCATGTTTATTTTGGAGCCCATATGGTGATAACACTCTATTCACTATATGCAAGAAGGATTGGGCAAGAAAGCTTCCTAGAACCAAGGAGTTGGGTCATGAGATTCCAAGTATCTTTTGGCTTCATGAGGACCATGTTATTATAGCCCAAGATCAGCAACTCCAAGTTTATCATAAATGGAGAGAGAGATAGCGTAAGTTTAATAATTGTATCTCCCATTTTCAGCCATACAGCCCCTATACATTGCAGAAGCAGGGGATTGGTGATTATTTCTATGAGCTACCAAGGATGGCTCATTTTTTTTGGATGATAGCATGGAGATTGGAGTTTCTCATTGGGATTGAGGCACCCAACATTTACTATCTCTCATGCCTTGAGAAGGCCAATGGACAACATATAACTATTTCCATATATCTCCCACTTTTTCATGATGAGAGCTATTTGGTTTATTCACCAAAGGAAAATTTGCATTCTTGGGAGGAGACATATCCATTGGATATTTTTCAATACCCTTACAGTTTCTTGAGGATAGGCAACATTTTGGAGGGGAGGACTATAATATTCCTAAATTAGCTTGCAGCTAATTGGAATATTAAATTTTTGTTTTGTCACTTAGATAGATGAATAAGTGGGTAGGGAAACCCATAAATCTCTTTATGAAGAATAAAACCACTTCTCATGTGAAAGTGGATCATCTTTCTAGCTCAATAAAGAACCCTAAGGTGTGAACAGGGGCTAGAACATGTGGATTGGGTCAACTTTGACCAAATCAACATCGTTGTCATGGAGGAGTAGACATTAATGGAGGGACAACACAGTTTTAGACTGAGACACATTGCATGGAAGTAATGTAATTAATGGATGGAGCTTAGGGTTTGGAAGCTCATATGTTATAAAAGGAAGAGGATGGCAACCATATTCATTATGTTGATATATTTTATGTTTTTATATATGGTCTATTTAGACATATATCTTTCTTAATATATTTAGCTAAGATTGCAATTTTGTTTAGCACAGGGTGTTCCTGATCGAGAATCCCACCTCTTCCATAGAGAAGCTCTTAGAGGAGTTTGCACTATACTTCCACATTCAGACATTTGGCCAAGCTTCAGCCTCATGTACAACGTATTTTTGTTTAGAGTTGGGTTGTGTAGCAGTGGAGGAGAGAGATCTCCAATTTTTGAGCTATTTTTCCAGTGGAGGAATCATCCTTTCATCCGAGAGCTTGTGAGGAAGTCATCAGGGCTTCATTACATATTTTGGCAGCAGGCCAAGTAGCAGTCATTAGCTACAGCACAGTTTCCCTCAAGGACTGCGTTATTTTTGAAAGCAGCTGCAACAGTGGGTTTATTGCCCGATTTGGAGTGTATGGGTTTCCTATGTGGGGATCAGCCCTTCATTTATGGGATCTGTTGGAGGAGGATCAGCCATTTCCCATCAGTGATTTAGTTGCAAAGATTATTCAGCCCTAGCGCCAAATCTACTATATTTTGTATAGTGTGTATATCTGAAAGCCTTTTATGGGTTGTCCTGAAAATATGTTTTGGAGCATGGATCTCTAGCCTTAGCATTTTTGGAGCATTATATCAGCAGCAGCTTATTCTTATATATTTCAACAGCTATTTTCTCTTAGACAGCGCAGTTTTCTGCATTCATGTATTTCATGTATTAACAACATTTTAGATCTAGGTGTACGCTTTCATGGGAAGCTTGTTTGCCCAACTTGAGTGATCTTTTCCTCAAGATCTTGTACCTATTTTTTTGTTATATTCATAATGGAATGGATCTACTATTGTCTCATGCTTTGATCTATTCATATTTCTTCATATTTCCAGTCTTATGCACTCTATTCCTGTTTTTCCCATTTGGGAATATTACAGGATTTCCGTGGAGATCCCGATTTGATTTTACTAGTAGACACTCAATGGGGTGCTATAGGTAAAAAGTTGACCATGTTTTTTATTTTTGGGGTTTTTTACATATTTTTGTGTTTTTTGATATTTCCAAGACTAAACTAAAGATGTTTTATGTATGCAGATGTAGGTACCGTTTGACTAGTGGTTCGTGCACAGCAAGCAAGAGAACTAACCAAGAGGATTGTCGGAAGAGCAATCCTACAGGAGTTGGATTTAGCTGAGACTCTTGCTGAGTGACAGCAGCATGTGGAGGGATTGACTCTTTGGATACCAGATTTCTGGATTGAGGAGTTACCTATGAGGCTGCAATGTCATACCATCGGTGTGCCTAGCCGTTAGATGAGGTTATTGCGCATGATAGCCCAAGCAATTACATGATATCATGAGCATCACTAGGTTTAATTAGATTATGCTATGTCTATATACATTTTGAGGTCAAATGACCAACGTGTCTTGGGCACGATTTTGTAAAAAACAAGATATAAACCTATTTTACTTTCAGTGTTTTTCTATGATTATGTGCAATCCTATTCAATTGTATGATGTGAATTTAAAATATATATTTACATATGCTGCAAATGTCTATTTAACACATAATTCACCAATGAATCAACCAGAGTGTTAAAGTTTCTGGAAATATGTTAATATTGAATTTAATCAAAACGTCTTTCCAAAAGACGAACTCTAAGGAACATGTGATGAATTGTTGGATTTTGGACAGTATAAACACTAGTAAGATGTAGTAAGACAAGTTGTGAGTCTAGCCTAATGATGTTGGAGCGAATGCCAAGTGAAATAGAATTAGAGAGTAGTTCAATCAACCTGATATACTCAATGATATTATTGGTCGATCGACCGATAAAAATCCCTTGGAAACTCACTAACTCGTCACTTGGAGTGAATATGGCCCATGTTGCAAAGGATAAATTCTGAGTACCACGACTAGCACCATCGACATATCCAACAAATGGTTCTAAAGATTCTGACATCTCCAAAAAATGCAAATCTGATTACTAACCACATGAAAAAATATAAAAGGCACACGGTTACACACACACAATCAAAGCATATAATATAGTGTTTACTATGAAAAATTAGGCATAGTAACGTTTAAGATACAACCCATTTCAAGGCTATGACAATGAAATCCCATCATAATCTACCAACTCATAGGTGCCTTTAGTTAGAATGTGTTTGACAATATAGGGGCCATGCCATAATGGTTCAAATTTCCCTGTTCCTATCTTATCAGCTTCCTGATCATAAAGCAAGACCATGTCTCCTTCCGAGAAGGTGTAAGGCTTGACATTGTGGTCATATTGCGCCTTAATTCTTCTTTTATGCACTTCGTTGGCCAATGCAGCTTCATGACGTGTTTCATCTCGATGGATTAGATCTAAAAGACATGCCTCTTCTTCATAAGTTTCAGGTAGCAGGTCAATCGTGAGTTTCAAAAATGGTATTTCGCATTGTATCGGCAAGATAACTTCCAGACCATAAACCAGCTAAGAAGGAGTGAATCCAGTCACATTTCTCATCGAGGTTCGATATGCCCACAAAGCTGAGTATAGGATCAAATTCTAGTTTTTTTTATGAACCCAAATCATGCGTTGAAGCATACGCTTAAGAATCTTGTTGATAGCTTCAACTCGTCCATTAGCTTGAGAATAATAAGGGGTAGAATTATCATGTGATGATCCTAACTTAGAAGTTAACTCATCCATCATGTGATTATGAAAATGTTCTCCATGATCTATGACTATGGCTTGTGGTACACCAAATTGGCTAACCACATGGTTAAAAAAGAACAATGCAGTTGTTTGTCCCATGTTGTTGTGTTAGGTCTCTGTAATAAGCAAGATTGGAAAAGTCCGATCACAGAGTTAACATCATTTCAACCAACTTTGGGATTCTAGGATCTAGCACTCCTGAATCCGGAGAGGGATCTCTCCAATATGTACAAAGATGGATATTGTCTTTGAAAGCTTAGGGTAATGATATTAGGCTAGTTATGAGGTCCAAGGGTTTTTTTTGGTCTTTTCGGATGATTGAACATAATTTTTGTCTGAGGCAGAAAGATCTATATGCAAATAGGTTCAAAGGTGAGAAGTTGCAAGCAAAAGAGTAAGCTTCGATCAAGAAGAAAGATGATGGCAAGTTTTCAATCCATTGGGCTATGGAGTCATAAGAGGATTTAATTGAAACATTCAGGTTCAAGAGTGATCTATGGGGCAAGTCATCTGTGCCTAAGGATCTCTTTAAAGTTTGGTTTATGGAATGGAGTGATACAATAAGAAAGGGAAATGACAGATGCAGAACAAAGAGCAGCCCAGGATCTGGTAAGTACTTTGAAACTAGCCAGCCTTTGACCAAGCACTTAAGAAAAACATAGAAGCAAACTAGGATCTGGTAAGTACTTTGAAACTATCCAGCCTTTGATACACTTCCAATAGAATACATATAAAAACAAAGGGAAACTTGAAGGCAACTTTTGGAGTAGAAACTAGCGGGTTGGGCTCACCATAATCCTCTCCTAGCTCTTCTTTACTTAGTTACTTCCAAGACGATCACAGAGATAACACAAAATGGCCTAAGATCTGATAAGTACTTCGAAACTAGTCAACTTTTAACACATCCTAAGGGAAACAATCAAACAGTTGAGCAAACAAGAAAGGGACTCAGGGCTAACCTTGATTTCCTCAATTCATCCTCACACAACATATATTGAAAGTAACATTTAAAAATAACAGTCAACAATGACAATAGGATGAGGGAACGCCAGCATCTGTGTACTTAGACTGAATTAAATCATTTTCAAATAACACGGTTGAAAGAAAACATTTAGATAAAGATTTCTCAGCCAGAGAAGGTTATTGATATACAGTAGGTCCTAACCCTGTTTAAACTGTTCTTTACAGTGGAAAATGAAACAAATTGAAAACAGAAACAAAATACAAGTTACAGTGAGAATAGCATCACCATCAGCATAGACTAGGATCCCATAAATCAGCTTGTATTGATGCTTCAAACCGGTTACAATCTTCAGATCCAATGTTTTAATACATCTCTCTTCAAAACCTAACCTATCTGCTACAAGCAGAGCTCCAAGAGCCGATGAAACCACTATTTACAGTCAAGAGTTTTTAGCTCAGTTACATAGAATGCTTCAGCAATTACATTGACAACCAACTAATCCAACCCCTCACTCATCTTCTATTGAAGTATTTATAGAAGGATGAGGAGGTGAGATCTGATAAAAAGATCTCAAGTACAATTAATGCAGAATGAAGACTTCTCGGCCCTTTGAGAGGCTCGAGGGAGAGATTTACAGGTGGATCACTACATTAACTGTGTTTACACTTATGAAGTAAGCTCGGAGGGAGCTTTGTTTGACATTTGAGGCTCTGCGTACTGTTAGGGTTACTCTGCACACATTCTGTCATTAATTTTGAGGCAGAAATAACTTCTTTGGCTGCTTTGAGGCAAAATATCTGATTTAGTTCAATAAATTCAGCCTCTGATTGAGCATTTTGAAGCAATAGGTGGCACTACGGTGGTTGAGGAATCAATTTGCCTCAAAGTATGGCGGTGGAGGCAATATGTCTGATGAACACTTTAGGTTTTATTTTAAACTATGTTTTAGATTGGGGATTAGGCTTTTGATAACTGTCTTAGCCGTAATCCCCGTAAAAACTGTCTTCGATCTTCATCGGCTGTGCTTTGTCTTCAAAAAATGGTACTCTTTAACTGATCTCTTGAATAAAATAGTGTTTTGTCGATGTGCAGGGCCGCGCAGGGCTCTTTAGGTTATCAATGCTCATGAAACATCGATAAATCATTTGATACAGAGCTCGTGAATGGTTCTTTTAGAAAGCTCGAAGGCACAGGAAACGTCTTTCCCAACCCTCGGCTCTCCTTCATTCTATAATGGAAAACCATTAAAACACCTGCAAAACACAAAAACAGTTAAGAAATCCTGCGGAAATAGGTTTAAACTGCTTCAGATGGCGGGGGAGGAGTGTAACCGTCGGATAAAAATATCTAACGGTGGAGATCTGCGCAGAACAGGCAAAGGAGAGCAGGTAGAAGAAATAAGGCGGGGTGGTTTTTGGACCGTCCGATCTGGACACGTGGACGGTCCATATCTAATCGGAGGAGCGCAATCGGGGGTAAAACAAAAACGCATGCGATTGAAACATTGCGATGTGATTTTGCGCGGACCGTTGGATCAAGGATTAGATCAACGGTCGGGATTGAATCGGGGATCGGCAATCGGGGGTGAAACATTGCGATTGCGATTGAAACATTGTGATGCGATTTTGCGCGGACCGTTGGATCAAAGGATTAGATCAACGGTCGGGATTGAATCGGGGATCGGAAATCGGGGGTGAAACATTGCGATTGCGATTGAAACATTGCGATGCGATTTAGTGATAACCGTTGATTCAAGAACGAGATCAACGGTGGAGAACCAATCGGGGGAGTCGCGATCGGGGGCGAAACAAAACGCATGCGATTGAGCGCAGGCCGTCGATCTAAGAACGAGATCAACGGTGGAGAATGGATCGGGGATGGCCGATTGGGGGAACAAAACAAATGCATCGGAAGAAAAACTCCGATGCGATTTTGCGCGGACCGTTGGATTTGGCATACGATCAATGGTGGAGATGAGCCGAGGGAAAAAACCCTTGTATATTTTTATGAAACCCAAATTTTTGGAATAATCAAAGGTTTTTATGGATCGGGCGGAAGAATATATATATAAAGCGGACAGGCGCCCGACTGCGGGGCCTTCGGATATATGGAATGTAATATGCCCCGGGTGTATTTAAAACAAAGGGGTCAATCGCAATCGGGCCATCGGGCTTGGTCATTCCGATCAACCTATTTGAAACGTTGCGATGCGATTGGCACCCGGGGTCCTTAATACTTGGTCCCGGGGGAAGTCATATGAGACAGGGGCGGGGGAAACTTTTAACATACGAGACCCAATCGCATCGGAACTTTGATGCGGGTCTTTTTGATCTACCCATTTGATTTCCCCGATTGCGATTGCGCGATCGGTCTTTCAATCAACCCATTAAAATATTAAACACATGACTTCAAGTTTTTAAGTTGAAAGTTTGGATAAGCAGGTTTTGGGTTTTATAAAGAAAAATGGGTTTGGGAATGAAATATTCACAAGGTCTAAGCGCCGAGGGCGGGCTCCGGGTTACATGAAAATAATATGATCGGGGGTTTTAGGCAGCAAGGCTAATCGCAATCGAAGTTCTTCAGAGTATGGCGAAGACTTGTACATTTGATTCTTTCCGATGCGATTAGCACCTTAACCCAAGGCAAATGGCTCCAGCTCCAAAGCGTATGGTGGGGAAGTGGTTTAGGACTTAGCCCAAAGGGGCTTAAATCCATAGTCATAATACTTGTATTTTTATGAATTTTTCATAATTTTTAATGGAATTTGATGGTTTCGGGATAGTCAAAAGAAATGGGTTTTTAACTATGGGAAAGTGATTTTCATAAATGGAAGAAGAGGATTTATGAAGACAAGGAAGTTTGTGGAGAAAAAGGGGAGCAGGTGAAGGTTTAGGAAGGGGGAAAATGAAGGTCTTTCAACAGTCTTCTACTTGGAATCAGCAGAATTAAGAGGAACAGTAATGAGGATTTTGGACAGAGGCATGAGGCCTACAAGGAGTCTTCAAGAGCCAAAAATTTTTAGTGATAAAATTTGTTCCTTGGAGGCTCAAAAAGATTTAGCCACCTTTTGGTATAACAAAATATTACAGGTGGCTAACAGTGGCTCCACTTGGGGATGGTGCCTTCTTGAAGGCATCAAGAATTTCAGACTTGCATCTTCTGGGAGGCTGATTAGTTGCCTCATCCATTGGGTTGCTCTTCTCTGATTGAATGATCTTCTTTTGCACTGGAAATGCTAACAGCCATGAAAAACAATGGATCTTTCATCAACAAGATTTCTACCTACCCAATCCTACAGATCTAACATTTTTTCTTCATCAGAGTGCACTTGGATTGGCAAACTCTATTCACAACATTTTATTCTTTTGAAAGCAGGAAACCTAATCTATTTCTACTCCTTATTTCTCCCCGAACTCAGATTAAACAGTTGAGCTTAGATATTTCTCTACCTAATCTACTGTCTGTTGGGATTAAACTGTCCAACAGACTTTCATTCTCTAAATTCTACAACAAAAATTTAAGAACAGTCAAGTCAAGATTAAGCTGTTTGACTTGCTGTGATCTATGGCATAAAAACAAGCTGCACATAGATTATCATTTGCAGAAATTTAACATCAAAAATTGAAGGCTTAAGATCTGAAAGCTTCTTATTATGGCCTTCTCTCTTCTTTTCATAGCTCTGATTTTTCTTTTTTCTGTGAGCTATCTCTTCCTTGATATCTGATTCAGATTTTGGGTAATTTAGAACCAGTTTTTCTCTTTTATGACTCAGAAAATAAAACAGTTTTGAGTCATCTCTCTTTGGAAACTTTGGTTCAGATTTTAAGTTTGTTTGAACCTTAATTTCTATCCTAATCTATCTACTGATGAGCCAAGATTAAACAGTTTGGAAAATTAAATTCGCTACCCTATCAGCAGAAAATTGAAAGCTAATTAGTCAAGATTAAACAGTTCGACAAATTAGAAGTGTGTTTTGAGGAGTGGCATTTGAGCTTGCACACTTTCAGATTTATTTCTCTTTTTGGCATGGGGCTGTGCCTTTCTTGTTTTCATTTCTGCCCTCTTTTCATTTTTTCTCTTTTTTTGTATTTTTTTATTTTTCACAACTTTGAATGCAATGGTGGATGAAATATTCACAATGGAAAAAGAAAAATAAAAAGGCTGCAGAATACAAAATGGTTTTAAGAAAGGTAATGCTTAAGCATCCTGCCATTGACAGGACCCCCAAACAATTATGTTCCATTCAGCTCTTGTAAGAAGAATGCATTGTTTCCAGCAACTGAATGAATAGAGTAAGGGCCAAGCCATAGATTGTCAAATTTACCATGCTTTCCCTTGTCTTCCCTCTTTGAGTCCCACTTTAAAACTTTGTCTCCAACCTTGAAACTGCTGGCCTTTTTTCTTCTATCAAATATCTTCTTGATATTGTCTTGTTTCTGCAATGCTTTATTATACACTTCCTCTCTGGTTTGCTGAAGATGAATGGTCTGATTTATCCTTCTGATTATGTCATTTTCTTCAGTCTACAACTCTTGAATTAACTTCATAACTAGTACACCGAGGCTGTTAGGAAAAATTGCATCTGTACCATACACAAGCTGGAAGGGTGACATACCAATGGATTTCTTCAATGTTAATCTGTCAGCCCAAAGTGCATGGATGAGCTTTGTGTGCCAAGACTTCTTGTTGTCCTCTAACAATTTCTTTATTATATTCACTAAGCTTTTGTTGGAAGACTCTGCAAGTCCATTACCTTGAGGGTAATAGGCTATGGAGTGTCCCAATGTTATCTGGTACTTGTGACAGAATTCCACCATTTTCTTTGATCCAAATGCTGCTGCATTATCTATGATGATCTTGGTAGGACAGCCAAATCTGGAAAGAATATTGGTTTCTATGAATTTTATGATAACCGAATCATTGGCCTGCCTACTAGGAACGACTTCTATCCACTTAGTGAAATAGTCTGTGGTGGTAAGAATCCACCTGTGCTGGGAAGAGGAAGGTGGACGGATTTCTCCTATGAAGTCAAGTCCCCATTGTTGAAAAAGAGCTTCAACAGTAATTGGATGCAGAGGAAGGGGTAATAATTTTCTCTTGCCCTCAAACACTTGGCATTTATGGCAAGTGGTGGTCATCTTATGAACATCAGGAAAAAGAGTGGGCCAATAGAAACCAGCCCTCAAAATTTTGTTGCCTGTTGACTTCCAGTACAAATGGCCTCCACACTCTCCTTCATGGAATTCCTGCTTAATTTTTTCTGCATCAAACTCAGGCAAACATTTAAGCAATATACCACTCGCATTTTTCCAATAAAGACATTTATCAATAATGCAATAGTTTACAGCTTTTAACTTTAGGAATCTTGCCTTTGTTTTGGATAAACCAGGAGGTGTATTCAGATTAAGCAAAACATAAACAATATCAATATACCAAGGATAATTCACAAAATGATCTTCAACAACGGGAGTTGAGAGTTCTTCTTGGTTATCCAAATCATCGATCATATTAATATCAAGAAGATCACAATTTGATTTTGCCATTAACTTAGCTAGACCTTGGCCTTTGATGAGCTTAGTGGGTTTAATCTCTAAATCATATTCAAGAATAACAGCAATCCACTTACCTCTTTTACCATCTGGGTCCTGTGTTAGAATGTCCTTAACCACTGAATTTGGGACAAAGGCAATGATGTGTGAGTGGAGGATGTATACTCTGAAGTCCTTTAAAGCCTTAACTAAAGCAAAAGCTTGCTTTTCCATGATGTTATACTTCAAAGGGGCATCCCTTAATGCCTTGCTAAAGAATGCAATGGGCTGCTCTTGTCCTTGTGGATTTTTCTGTAAAAGGACAGCAGCTATGGTATGTTCTAATGCAAATGAGAAGATATAAAAATCTTTTGAAAAATCAAGACTTATGAGAACCGGTGCTTTGGTTAATGCTTGTTTCACCAGCTCAAAGGATGTCTTTGCTTCCAAGGTCCATTTTATCCCTTGCTCCTTCTTCAGCATGTTTGTGATATTTCTAAGGAGCTCAGCTAGGTTAGGGATGAACCTTATCAAAAAGTTTATCTTTCCAATGAAAGACTGCAACTCTTTGATGCTTCGAGGATGAGAGATTTGCAATATGGCCTCAATCCTCATGGGATCAATTTTTATACCCTCTTCTGAAATGATATGCCCAAGAAGTTTACCTTCTTGGAGACCGAATAAAGTCTTCTTAGGGTTTAAAGATATCCCAAACTTTCTGCACTTCTCGAAAAATTTTCTCAAATGTTCTAAGTGTTCTTCATCTATTTTTGAAAACACAGTTACATCATCAAGATAGATAATGATGAAGAAGCCCAATTCTTCTGAGAATGCTATGTCCATGGCTCTCTGAAAGGTTGCTCCAGCATTCATTAGACCAAAAGGAATTTTCACATACATGAAAGTGCCCCATGGTGTAGTAAAAGTTGTCTTTAATTGATCATCAGGGTGGACTAGGACTTGATTATACCCTGAATAGCCATCTAGCAAAGAAATTCTTTTAGACCCCACCACCCTTTGCAAAATATGATCCATCTTGGGTAAAGGGTAGTTGTCTTTCAATGAAGCTTTGTTTAAATTTCTGAAGTCTATACAAAGCCTGATTTCTCCAGTCTTCTTCCTAATTGACACCAGATTAGATACCCACTCAGAATATCTTATAGGGACAATAATACCAGCATCGTGCATCTTCATGATTTCCTTCTTAACTAATGGCAACTGGACAGGGTTTATTCTGTGCAGTTTCTGTTTGAATGGTTTTTGGTTCTCTTTAAGAGGAATTTTGTGCTGTATTATTTCAGTGTCATAGGATTTAAGATCTTCATAACTCCACGCAAAAACATCAGAAAACTCTTTGAATAGCTCTATGTATTTGAGTTTAATGTGAGCTGGCAAAGTTTTGGACAGTTTGATGATTTTCGGTTTTTCCTCACTGCCTATATTGCACTCCTCTACTTCAGTCTCTATAGGTTCCAGTTTTGGTTTATTGGCCACATCGTTAAAATCAAACAATTCTTCTAGAGGGGCCAAACCCTTGGGCAAACTATCATCCTTAGAATGCAGAGTTTCCAATTCCTTTGTTTCAGATTTTGCACTCCATTCTGTTTGGTTTGTAAGTTTGCTAGTTTGAAGGTTAATGTCTATAAGCTCAGGAGACGGTTCTTCCTCACCAAGAAAATTTTATTCACTGCAATCTGTATCATAATCTAAATCTGAACTATGGAGTTCAAATTCATTTCCGAATTGCATGAAGTCTTCTATTTGTTTATCTCCGTCAAACACCTGCCAATATTTCTTATTATCCGAGACAGCTGGTCTGAATTTTATCTGAGACGTGTCATCATATAGTATTGGGCAGGTTCTAGCAGCAAAGGCTAAATTGTGGGCTGCAATATTTCTTTTCCTCGGGACAAAAGTCAGGTTGGACTCCTCAAATTTTTTCAAAAGATCCATGACATCATTTCGGTAGGCCCTAATTTTGGGGTGATTTGCATTATACTCCCCATTAACTTGCCTAATGATTAATTCGAAATCGCCATATACATTGATTCTCTTGGCACCTAACTTTTTCAGTAAATGTAAGCCTAAGAGCAGGGATTTGTACTCTGCTATGTTGTTGGAACACTGAAAGTTTAATTTACATGAAATACATTCTGTATGATTGTTTTCATTGTTAGTGATCCAGACACCTGCACCAGCATTCGTTCTAGTGCATGACCCATCAAAATACATAGTCCAGAGAGGAACATTTTCAGTTTTATTATTTTGGTGTATCTCCTTTATATAATTTGATTCCTCAAGTTTTTCATCGGGTTGAGGATCGTCTTCTTGACTGTCAAGTTTTAAGTTTAATGGATTGATGACTTGCAGTTCAAGACCTGTGTTTAGTTTGCTAGGAATTTTAGACACAATAGACTGTTTCGGCAGTTCAGCATTCTGTTTCTCTTCCTCCGTTTCAGCCATTGATTCTATTGAAATGATTTTTTCTGTAAGTGTTTCATCATTAAACATGATAAAAGAATCAAGGCTCGTGCTTACAGCGTACAAAGGAGAGTTTTGAGGCTGGTCTTGACTTGTCACTGTGTACTGCATGTGGGTTTCCCTGTAAAGTCTTCTAGTCTGATTAAAAACAGGGATAGTCACATAGGTCATGTCCATTTGCATAGTTCCCTGTAACTTAGCCCCCCAAGATCTTGATAAAAGCATTCCATACTTTGGGGGTACATCAGCCACGACAACATCCATGACCAAACATTTGGCTGGAATCTGGGCTAAGTTAACACAGAGATCTTTTATCAATCCTAGACATTTAACTCTACTTGAGTCAAAGGAGTACAAGTCTTTGTAAGGTCTGGTAATTTCAAGACCCAGGCTTTCCATTACGGCTTTTGGCATTAAATTATGGGAAGTGCCCGAGTCATGCATAGCATTGTGCAGAATTTTGTCATGAATGTTTAAGCTTACGTAAAAGGGAGGGACAGGACCCTCTTGAAACTTTCCTTCAATCTTTGGACCAAAAATAAGCTCTGGTTGGTCATCATTAAGATTGAGTGTATCTTCATTATCTTCTAAGTTCAAAGCCTTCAAAATTTTGGACCTATATACATGTTGGGAAGCTAACTCAGTCAAAGGAACAGAAATTTTGATCTTTGAGATTTCCTGTTCCAGGCTGAAAAGGTTTTGACTCTTTAAAGCATTGATTTCAGCCTTGTTTACTGCCACTTTATCAGCAGTAACAGCTTGCTGATTTGGTTTATCTATAGTTGAAATAGTTGTTTTACTAGGAGCACTAACCGGGGTGTTAGTACTGCTAATGTTTGCACTCTGTTTTTCAATATTTTGAGTGTCTTTCTCTTTACCACTACCAGAATTAACAGCCACTGTTTTTTTTTTTTGGTTGATTGTTTTAGAGTTGGTTGCAGTGCTGTTTTGAGAAGGCTTGTCAGAGGTTTTATTGTTGGGGGTTCGTTGATTAGATTTGCTTCTGAGTTCATATTCCTTTGAAGGTTCTATGACAGCGTTTTCCATGTTCTGATAATAATTTTCATTATCATCTCTTTTTTCATCGTAAGTGTATAAAGACCTTGTTTTTTATCATAATGAACCTCGAAGCTATTATCATCTACCCCAAATAAGTTTATATCATCCTCCTCTGTTATTTGTTCTGTTTGCTCAACCTCACTTAAAAAGTTTTGATGAAAGGGAGGAGTGATCTGTTGATCATCTTCCCGGGGTCTGTTTGGAGGCTGATTTCTTCTAATATTCTGATTTTGGCCTTGGTTTCTGTTTTGAGGAGCGTTCTGATTTAGACTTGCTTGCACTTTCTCTAGAATGCTCATTTTCTTCATCATTTCTTCCATCATTCTTTCCATCTTTGAGCTTGAAGTAGAAGGGGTGGGTTCCTCTCTAAAAGACACTCTCTTTTATGTTTTCATCCTTGCTCTTTTCTCCATTAAGTTTACTTCCACAGAAAGGGCCCCTCTTTGCATGTCTTCAAGGGTTGCAAAATCTCTTTCCCTGAGTGAATAGGTCATGTCAGGATCAAACCCTTCAGGAAATTTGTTTAAAGCTGAGCCTTGAGGAGGTTTTAGTTCAGGGGAAAGTGCATTATAGACATTGTTAAACCTGGTACAATAAGCTTGTACACTCTCCCCAGGGTTCCTATGGAGATTGTTATAGTCTGCAAGGACTTGGAGAGGGTTCTTCCTTACTTCCCATTTGTTCAAGAATGTTTGATGGAAGCCTTGGAGATCGTTAATACTGTGGGGGGCTAAACCTTTGAACCATTTTCTTGCTTCTCCCCCCAAACTTTGAGAAAATAGTCTAAGTTTGACAGAATCATCATCAATTTCATTTCTGTCAAAGTAGTCATTCATCTTGTCCACATGTTGAGATGTTGTTATAGTATTGCTAGCATCATATAAAGGAATTTTGGACTGATAGTCTTGTGGAAGATTGACTAATGGTACAGGAAGGACTAAGGGAGCATACCATGCTGCCATGATACGTGGTGGATTTACAAGAGGAGGTGTGGGTTGAAGTGGAGTGGTTTGAACAGTGGATGACGGGTGAACAGAAGTGGATGGAACAGCAGTAGATTTCTGAGCTGATCTTGGATGAGAGGCACCTAGATTATGTAGAAAATATAAATCAGGGGGTGTTGATTCTCTATCCCCAAAGGGTTCACTTGTTTCGGGAGATGAAAGTGAAGGCTCAGAATCTAACTGATCTAAATCGCCAAATGATCTAGTCCTAAATGGGTTTAATAAGTCAGTTTGTGATTTCTGAAGAGCTGAAAGATTTTCAGGGACCGAATTAGCTCTTAGGGGTGATCTGAAAACAGTTGAAAATTGTATCTTAGGAGACTTCCTAAGGATTCTTTCTGGGTTATCAACTATCTCAGGTGGATCAGGGTCAGGATGGGCTCTAGTGTGAATCTTTTTAGGAGCCACTATGCTAAGTTTTAGACCCAACTAAAATAAGAAAAGTTCAACCAGATATGACAATCTTTGAGAGGTCAACTAATCTGTTTTCTCACTTATAATCATATAGCCTTCCAGCTAGGTTTGACGGATGTTGTAACGATGAGGGTTCTTCCCAGTGGAGTCTTAAGGTCTGTTCAGGATTGTGGAGTCGCCAGGTGGAAAGTCTGGAGTGTTTTCGAAGGAGTACACTGTCCACCACAGTGTTTGTGAAACATTCCTTTTCAAGGATATCTCAAAACACAACAAACTCTAACCAGAGATTGACTGGGAGGGCATTCACCAGATATGTCACCTTAAAAAGAGGATGAGATCTGGAGGCTATCTGGCCCTTTCCAAACTCTGTCTTAAGAGTATAGAGTAAAACACATCAAAAATTTAAACAAGATATCAAAAACTAGTGTTTTACTACCAATCTGAAATGTTTTTGGTATTTTATGAATTGTTTTTATTTGTGGTTTAAAAGAATGTCCTGACTTTGCCTCAAAACTTAGCTACGGTTATGAAACAAAGACAGTCTATCCTTATGGCTAAGCTAGCTGATTTCCCAAGGTTAGATAGAAAACTTAAAGAATCCTAGGGTTGACCTAGTTTGTCACTGATTCAAACAAGTCTCATCATGATTACCATTTCTTGGTAGTGCTTGAAAAAAGCTGCTTTTTACTCTCAAGGTCTTATGAAGTTTCTGAGTAAGGAGTCCCCAGTATGGTCGCCAAAAATGTTAGGTCTCTGTAATAAGCAAGATTGGCAAATTCTGATCACAGAGTTAACATCATTTCAACCAACTTTGGGATTCTAGGATCTAGCCCTCATGAATCCGGAGAGGGATCTCTCCAATATGTACAAAGATGGATATTGTCTTTGAAAGCTTAGGGTAATGATATTAGGCTAGTTATGAGGTCCAAGGGTTTTGTTTGGTCTTTTTGGATGATTGAACATAATTGTTGTTTGAGGCAGAAAGATCTATATGCTAATAGGTTCAAAGGTGAGAAGTTGCAAGCAAAAGAGTAAGCTTCGATCAAGAAGAAAGATGATGGCAAGTTTTCAATCCATTGGGCTATGGAGTCATAAGAGGATTTAATTGAAACATTCAGGTTCAAGAGTGATCTATGGGGAAAGTCATCTATGCCTAAGGATCTCTTTAAGGCTTGATTTATGGAATGGAGTGGTACAATAAGAAAGGGAAATGACAGGTGCAGGACAAAGAGCAGCCCAGGATCTGGTAAGTACTTTGAAACTAGCCAGCCTTTGACCAGGCACTTAAGAAAAACATAGAAGCAAACTAGGATCTGGTAAGTACTTTGAAACTATCCAGCCTTTGATACACTTCTAATAGAATACAAATAAAAATGAAGGGAAACTTGAAGGCAACTTTTGGAGTAGAAACTAGCGGGCTGGGCTCACCATAATCCTCTCCTAGCTCTTCTTTACTTAGTTACTTCCAAGACGATCACAGAGATAACACAGAATGGCCTAAGATCTGATAAGTACTTCGAAACTAATCATCTTTTAACACATCCTAAGGGAAACAATCAAATAGTTGAGCAAACAGGAAAGGGACTCAGGGCTAACCTTGATTTCCTCAATTCATCCTCACACAACATATATTGAAAGTAAAATTTAAAAATAACATTCAGCAGTGACAAAAGGATGAGGGAACGCCAGCATCCGTGTACTTAGACTGAATTAAATCATTTTCAAATAACACAGTTGAAAGAAAACATTTAGATAAATATTTCTCAGCCAGAGAAGGTTACTGATATACAATAGGTCCTAACCCTGTTTAAACTGTTCTTTACAGTGGAAAATGAAACAAATTGAAAACAGAAACAAAATACAAGTTACAGTGAGAATAACATCACCATCAGCATAGACCAGGATCCCATAAATCAGCTTGTATTGATGCTTCAAACCGGTTACAATCTTCAGATCCAATGTTTTAATCCATCTCTCTTCACAACCTAACCTACCTGCTACAAGCAGAGCTCCAAGAGCCGATGAAACCACTATTTACAGTCAAGAGTTTTCAGCTCAGTTACATAGAATGCTTCAACAATTACATTGACAACCAACTAATCCAACCCCTAACTCATCTTCTATTGAATTATTTATAGAAGGATGAGGAGGTGAGATCTGATAAAAAGATCTCAAATACAATTAATGCAGAATTAATGTCTTCCTGGCCCTCGGAGGCTCGACGAAGAAATCATTACAGGTGTTCCAACTGCATTAATGTGTTTACACTTATGAAGTAAGCTCGGAGGGAGCTTTGTTTGACATTTGAGGCTCTGCGTACTGTTAGGGTTACTCTGCACACATTCTGTCATTAATTTTGAGGCAGAAATAACTTCTTTGGCTGCTTCGAGGCAAAATATATGATTTAGTTTAATAAATTCAGCCTCTGATTGAGCATTTTGAAGCAATAGGTGGCACTGCGGTGGTTGAGGAATCAATTTTCCTCAAAGTATGGTGGTGGAGGCAATATGTCTGATGAACACTTTAGGTTTTCTTTTAAACTGTGTTTTAGATTGGGGATTAGGCTTTTGATAATTGTCTTAGCCGTAATCCCCGTAAAAACTGTCTTCGATCTTCATCTGCTGTGCTTTGTCTTCAAAAACTGATACTCTTTAACTGCTCTCTTGAATAAAACAGTGTCTTGTCGATGTGCAGGGCCGCGCAGGGCTCTTTAGGTTATCAATGCTCATGAAACATCGATAAATCATTTGATACAGAGCCCGTGAATGGTTCTTTTAGATAGCTCGAAGGCACAGGAAACGTCTTTCCCAACCCTCGGCTCTCCTTCATTATATAATGGAAAACCATTAAAACACCTGCAAAACACAAAAACAGTTAAGAAATCCTGCGGAAATAGGTTTAAACTGCTTCAGATGGCGGGGGAGGAGCGTAGCCGTCGGATAAAAATATCTAACGGTGGAGATCGGCGCAGAACAGGCAAAGGAGAGCGGGGAGAAGAAATAAGGCGGGGTGGTTTTGGACCGTCCGATCTGGACACGTGGACGGTCCAGATCTAATCGGAGGAGCGAAATCGGGGGTAAAAAAAAAACGCATGCGATTGAAACATTGCGATGCGATTTTGCGCGGACTGTTGTATCAAGGATTAGATCAACGGTCAGGATTGAATCAGGGATCGGCAATTGGGGGTGAAACATTGCGATTGCGATTGAAACATTGCGATTGCGATTGAAACATTGCGATGCGATTTTGCGCGGACCGTTGGATCAAAGGATTAGATCAACGGTCGGGATTGAATCGGGGATCGGCAATCGGGAGTGAAACATTGCGATTGTGATTGAAACATTGCGATGCGATTTAGCAATAACTGTTGATTCAAGAACGAGATCAACGGTGGAGAACCAATCAGGGGAGTCGCGATCGGGGGCAAAACAAAACGCATGTGATTGAGCGCAGGTCGTCGATCTAAGAACGAGATCAACGGTGGAGAATGGATCGGGGATGGCCGATTGGGGGAACAAAACAAATGCATCGAAAGAAAAACTTCGATGCGATTTTGCGCGGACCGTTGGATTTGGCATACGATCAATGGTGGAGATGAGCCGGGGGAAAAAACCCTTGTATATTTTTATGAAACCCAAATTTTTGGAATAATCAAAGGTTTTTATGGATCGGGCGGAAGAATATATATATAAAGCGGACAGGCGCCTGACTGCGGGGCCTTTGGATATATGGAATGTAATATGCCCGGGGCGTATTTAAAACAAAGGGGTCAATCGCAATCGGGCCATCGGGCCTGGTCATTCCGATCAACCTATTTGAAACGTTGCGATGCGATTGGCACCCGGGGTCCTTAACACTTGGTCCCGGGGGAAGTCATATGAGACAGGGGCGGGGGAAACTTTTAACATACGAGACCCAATCGCATCGGAACTTTGATGCGGGTCTTTTTGATCTACCCATTTGATTTCCCCGATTGCGATTGTGCGATCGGTCTTTCAATCAACCCATTAAAATATTAAACACGTGACTTCAAGTTTTTAAGTTGAAAGTTTGGATAAGCGGGTTTTGGGTTTTATAAAGAAAAATGGGTTTGGGAATGAAATATTCATAAGGTCTAAGCGCCGAGGGTGGGCTCCGGGTTACATGAAAATAATATGATCGGGGGTTTTTAGGCAGCAAGGCTAATCGCAATCGGAGTTCTTCGGAGTATGGCGAAGACTTGTACATTTGATTCTTTCCGATGCGATTAGCGCCTTAACCCAAGGCAAATGGCTCCAGCTCCAAAGCGTATGGTGGGGAAGTGGTTTAGGACTTAGCCCAAAGGGGCTTAAGTCCATAGTCATAATACTTGTATTTTTATGAATTTTTCATCATTTTCAATGGAATTTGATGGTTTCGGGATAGTAAAAAAAAATGGGTTTTTAACTATGGGAAAGTGATTTTCATAAATGGAAGAAGAGGATTTATGAAAACAAGGAAGTTTGTGGAGAAAAAGGGGAGCAGATGAAGGTTTAAGAAGGGGGAAAATGAAGGTCTTTCAGCAGTCTTCTACTTGGAATCAGCAGAATTAAGAGGAACAGTAATGAGGATTTTGGACAGAAGCATGAGGCCTACAAGGAGTCTTCAAGAGCCAACAATTTTTAGTGATAAATTTTGTTCCTTGGAGGCTCAAAAAGATTTAGCCACCTTTTGGTATAACAAAATATTACAGGTGGCTAACATGTTGAATGTAGGCATCACCTAGGCCCACTTGGTAAAATAGTCAATGGCGACAATAATATACCCATGCCCCCAGAACGAGCAGGGGTTACATGTCATGAAGTCAATGCCCCAATTTGAAAATGGTCCAACAATAACGACACGATGCATTGGTGTTGGCGGCAAGCAGGTTTTACGATCAAATATCTGGCAAGCATGACAACTTCTAACCGCGATAATGCAGTCGTGAAATATGGTAGGCCAGAACTGACCAACACAGAGAATCTTCTACGAGGTAGCATAAACAGACAAATGTACACCACATGCACCATAATGGCAATCATTTAAAACTTTTTTGGCTTCCTCATGCATGAGGCACCTCCGTAAAATCATATCAATACCACGACGATAAAGTGTATCGCCAAAGATCAGATAATTTTTGGATTGGTATCAAATACGTCGTTGTTTCGAGCGAGAGGTATTGGGCCAATTAGTTTGGGTTTGGAGATAGATGATGAAATTTCCATACCACGTTTCAGATGACTCGATTAGAAACAAAGACTCATCCGTAATTGATGGTTTCCTACTACTCGAAGGAAGGTCACAAATAAGCTCAACAAACACCAAATACTGCTTTGACTTGGATTTGATGAATTAAAAATCAAATTCCTTCAAAATGATGATCCATTTTGAATACTTGCCCCCCAGCAATTGACATGACAGAATGTATGTCATACGGTTGCAATCTAAAATGACAATGGTCTTTCGGAGCAGGATATAATGGAGAAATCTTTTTACATCTTGAACAGCTGCCAAAGTGAGCTTCTCAATGTATGTGTACTTAAATTTCGTATCAATGATATACGACTCAAATAATATATTGGATGTTCAATCCCATCTTATTCTTGGACTAAAACCATAGTGATGGTTGTATCTACCACGACGAGATACGGGAAATAGTCACTCTGATAATTTGGGGGATAGATTAATGATGCTCGGATCAGGGAATATTTAAGAACACCAAAGGAAGCTTGCACAACCTCATACCAATGGAAGGGTACCCCCTTTTTCAAGAGTTGAGTAAATCCTAAAGCCATTTCGGCATAGTTAGGAATGAACATCCTTAGAAAGTTATCTTTCCCTTGGAGTCTCTGTAACTGAAGCAGATTGGAAGGAGCAGGAAAATCAAGGATAACCTGGACCTTTAATGGATCAAGCTTAATCCCATCTTTTGACACAATGAATCCAAGAAAACCACCAGAACCAACACCAAATGCACATTTGTGCAGATTGAGGTGTATTTTATAGTGATGACATCGTATAAATATCGCTCTAAGATGTAGTGGGTGGTCAGCCCATTTTCATAAATGTGTAGATAAGTCATCCAGATATGGTTGAACTATGCGCTTGATGTCATGAAAATAATAATTCATTTCCCTCTGGAATGTGGCCCCAGCATTCTTTAAACCAAAAGGTAGTTTTCGATAGGCGAATGTGCCCCAAGGACAGATAAAAGCCATTTTATATTGGTCCTCTAGGTGAATATTAATCTGCTTTTAACTGGAGAATCCATCCATGAAATAAAATATTTCACATATGACACATTCATCAATAATTTGGTCGATAAAGGGAGTGGGATAGTTTTCTTTCTGAACAACATGATTAACATCCCTATAATCGACACACACTCTAATTCTCCCCTGTGTCTTCATGACAGGAACAATGTTATATACACAATCGGTAAACGGAACAAGGTAAATGAATCCAATGCGCAATATTTTTTCAACCTCTGCCTTAATGGAAACATATTTATTTGAGTGAATAGGACGAAGGCACTGTCGCATCGGCTTAACTTCAGGATACATTTTAATCTCATGTTCAACAATGTTGGAGTTGACACCTAGCATCTCCTCATATGAACAAGAAAATACATCTCGGAATTCACCAAAAAGAGCGCAGTAACTGTCAATTTCAGATGGAGAACAAGACGCATCGACATGAATGCTTTCTACAATACCGGGTTTGGTCGAAATATTGATAGAAATTGTTTCTTCGATATTCCATGGGTTTTTCTCAGAATCGACAGCGTGGAAAGGAATAGAATTCGTCAATAAATCAATGATAGTAGGGTGATATAGTTCAGATGGATTATCTTCATTGTAATCTGGGAGATGGGATCGTTGATGTGATGATTCCCATGGTTCTTCTTCCGGCATCATGGATTCCATAATGCTCTCATCAGTCGAGAATACACGTGAAATGGATCAGAAGAAGTACCAAAATCAAAATAACGATCAACACAAACGGTCGAACAATGAATTTGGATTGGCTGCATAAGCCAAGAAAATGGATTTCTATGCTAGCTCAATTGGACTTAGTGGCATGATGTTGCCCAACCTAACTATTTCAAAATCATTGGGTATCTTCCTTAAGTCATATGAAGTGGAAGATATCATGTTGCAGGTCTCTATATGTGCGATTTCCATCGATGTTGCAGGCGACCGTAATGAAAAGGTGCCCATTAGGGAAGGATCCTTAAAGAGTCCTAAACCAGTGTTTTGAAGAGAAGGTGGGGGTTCGTGAACAAACAGAATGCTTCCAGTTGCCTGGGAACCATAGGCGAAGAATGAGAGTTGATCAATGGTTGTGATATTTCCTTTATGGGGGAAGATGATCATACGAAAATAAGTAGATACTACCGCAGCCATAGCGTAAAGCCATGGTCTTCCAAGTAATATGTTGTAGTCGAGGGGTCCGTCAACGACCTCAGCTTCAACAGTAACTGATTTTTCCCCTACTTCTACTTGCAACTTACTAATAATTCCACAAGGCTTATATGTACGACTGTCAAAAGCTTTCAACGTCATAGGTGATTGTGACAAATTCAGCAAGCCAAGTGACTTCCAGCAACTCATTGACATGATACAAGTAGATGCACTTTCATAAATGATAGTGTGATGAATGAGGCTATTCATGAGATGTACTTGAATCAAGAATGCTAATTGTGCTAGTAATTGTGGCACATAGGCCGCGTGATTAAAGACTACAATATTTGAATCCGTTGGATCAATTCCACCGATCGTGGACAACAAAGCCTGCTTCTGGAAGGGACAATTCTAAAGAACCTCAAGCATTGACATAGAAGAAGGTGACTGAGCCAGATCTTCTACTACATTATAATTTTGAGCTACACAAGCTCGAGGATTAAATGTCGATTTGTGAACTACTCCCTTCAACGATTTTATTGTTAACTCTAGAGGAATAGGCAGTAGAGCTGAGTCAGATGATGTTGAATTCAAAGTGGTAGGTTGATAAGTAGCATGTCCATTTGATGAAGACAAAGGATTACTGTAATATTTACTTCGAGTCAACACCAAAACATCAGTTTTGGGCTTTGTGGCATATACCATAAGAACTTGCAAACTAGAAGCAGGATCTGTAGCAACCATATGGGTTTCTGGGTTCAGAAAAGGATTTGCCAACACTGCAGATGTGACAGAAGCCTTAAGAAGCTTTGGGACTTCCGAGCGATGAGGAAAATCTCGTGTAAAATGCTCCTCGTTACATATCAAGCAAGGGTAACGAGGTTTCCAAAAAGAACCGGATGTATCAGATGATTTTTCCTGCGGGGGTGAATTTTATTTCTTCTTATCTTTCCCCTTATTCCTATTTCCAGGTTGCTTTTCACTTTTTCCTTTGTCAGATGACACGACATGGATTTTGAAAGAAGTGCAGGATCAGATGCAATAGGTTTTTGATTTGAAACAACAAGTGTAGGACCAGATAGTCGACTTGCTGCCGGAGCGCTAGAAAAACTAATCACACCATCACCAACATGAATTTCATGACCAGATGGAGGAGGAACAGTGAAATTTGGTCGTGGCGTATTTGGAATATTTTCATAGAGTGTGCCAGACTGAGTGTAAATCAAATCTAGATATTAGGCACAAGCAATGACTTTCTCTTCAGTGACAACACAACCTTTGGCCACATCCTCAATGATAGATGGAAACAAGGACTTAATAAATCACTCAGCTAAAATTTGATTAGGAAAAAATGTTTAACTATTCGATGACGATGACACCACTCATGTATATGATCCGATATATGAGTAGCGATGGTATGTTTAAAGCAGGTCAAAAGTTCTATTCCAGATTCATATCTGATGGGTAACTGGAAGTGGGTTAAAAAAGTGGTGGCTAAAGATATAAAGTTATAAACGAAGCTCGTGGTAATTCAATGTACCACTTCTCAGCCATACCAGTAAGCATTAGCTGGAAAAGATGCAATCTAACAAAATCATCATTTAAGGAGTTTGATCAACACCATAAATGATAAGTCATGACATTCGTAGAGGGGTCTTCTCTAGAATTTCCATTGAATTTGGGAATGCCTGAGGGTAATTTATGTGGAATCACTGACACCAAGGTAAATAATGAATGGGATCATTAGTGAGCCAATTTAAATTCGGTAACTATAATTTTTCAACAAATGGAAATTTTCGATTAAGGTCAGGTTGAGCATAAACAGGATAAGATGGAATTTCCTAGGCAATAGGCCTTTGTGCACCAACACAAGGATTATGTTGTTGGTAACCTAGATAGGGGTAGGTTTGCTGACCAAGACCTGGATAAGCTTGATATTGTGGGAGTGGTTGTTTTGGTGGCCATGGTATGTGATAATACAGACATTTCCCACCAGGATAATTCGGACTCGGTTGTAAATAAACTGGACCAGTAAAAGGCCGTGACAAAGGTAAAATAGCATGTGGTTGTGAAATTCCCGATACATATGGTTGTTGAACACCAGCCTGGGAAGACAAAGTCTGTAGACCCGAAACTTGAGGGTTAGGGGTGGAAGGTCCCGCTTGAGAAGATTGAGCAACAACCATAGAAGAAATAACAACCGTAGTAGGAACATATGCAATAGGTTGAACCGGTTGATATGGATACACAACTGTTTGTGGCTGAACAGGTATAGTAGGCTGCCATTGACAAATAGGAAATCCAGTATATGATGGACCGAAATACGATGGAGTACTTCCATATGGACTGAAAATCTATGGCCCCCCAGCATATGGAGTATAGGGATATTCCACGTATTGACTTTCATATGATGGGTATCCAACAGATACTGGATAAGATGGATGGTAATTAGATGGACCAACATGATATTGAGGGCCAGGTCATTCAGTACTCGTAATAGATGAACTAGATATAATTCCAGATGATGACATGGGAGAAATTCATGGACTAGAGGAGACACCAGAGTAGGTTCCATTTAAAGCCTGGTAACCCAGTGGCACCATAAAGATGTTCCTCGGGTGTTGTCGAAAACATCGAAGATGAAGCAACAATAGATGTTGTCGCAGCTGTAACAGATGGTACAGTATGGGATGTTGTCTCTACCATGGTTAAATAACCCATTAAATACTCTAACGAATCTACGGGAACTTGAGAGTGAATAGGATCAACAGGAGCAGTGTAAAGCCAAGGAGGAAAGGATGGATAAAGATTAAGCTCCGGCCCAAAATGAGTTGGAGTCGAAGGTGATGTTTCCTCTTGTGGTATTTCCTCAATGGAAATAAAACCAAGTTGAATTTCTTCACTATCAGGCCCGAGATAAATTTTAGGGGGTAAATTCTGTGGTAAAGAGGAAGATTCGACGGTTACAGATGGTTGAGGATTAGACGGTTGCACCAAAACAAATTCTTGTTTTTCGACTTTAGGATCAACTACTGGATCAAATTCCAGCTGAACAAACTCGAGTTCAGGATTCATCATTTCACTGGATTGAATTTCAGTTTCCTCAGGTAACTTTGAGATTTTCGTCTCGATAGTAGCAGATAAACCAGGATCAGTCAAAACGAATAGAGACTCGGTACTCAAAGGATCAGATGTCTCTGGTATATCATATGATGTAGCACCAAGAGTTCCAAAGGTACCGAACTTGGTAGGGCAAGCACACCTTCATCTACTAGGAGTAGCTTCTGGCGGTAACGGAGGTTTATTCGTTGTCCTACGCGAACGACAGGGAAGGGGTTGATCTTCTTCCACGATTGCTGATTGATTTTATACAAAAAAAAATAAAAAAAAAGAGGGTAATGCTAGGAAAAAGGTTTACCAAGAAACTGTGAACTGCTATACCGCCTCAGTAAACCAAGGACTTATTATACGTGTAGGAAATCTCCTCGAATGTTGTGTTCGGTGTGTCACAGGTACAAAGCAGCTGACTCGATTACCTATGGATGGTAAGCAACCTAAAGTTGTCCTACCAAATATACGTGGAGGACCAATCCATATTAGCACTGTCTAATGCGAAACCACACAGTGAGAGCATCCCCTTATACTTTTCATACTAGAACACCGCCCGATTTACCCAAATGTACATGGACGAGCTCCGATATACTTACGTACGTGGAATGAGGTATCACACTCAGAATGTATCGTAGACAATTAACGACAGCTTCTATGTTTAATGATGTCGGAACACGTCTTCTAACTTAGACCTCTAAATGTTATCATTAATGTTACAATGATTCCTTAGATAAATTCAGATAAATTTTATGTTGATCTTGCTTATCAGTTTGTCTTTCAGGTTCACCGCAAGATGTATTGAACATTCCTAGAATGCAATTGTAATGATAATCATTCGTTTCGAATTGATTTCGACAATGAAAAACTAGCTACTAGGGATAGAGCAATCAGATTGTATGCAATCATCAATTAGCACATCTAAATGCAATTTTTCCCTAAACTATTCCTTAATCAGCACTCACAATCCCTATATGCAAATTCATGTTTTTCTTTTCAGTTTCTTTTAAGTTTAAATGAATGAAAAAGAAACTAATGCACAAACAATCACTCAAAACTTTCAAGAGAAACTTCAAATCCTCTTTTCGAAAATAATGAGTTGATTAAATGTAAAATTTAACTTTGGAACTATTCAACAATGATAAAGAAAACACAACGAAACATTGATCAATCAAATCCAAAGTGAGGAAAGAAGAGTAAATGAATACTGGTCTCTAGAGGCAATCAATCACTCAAAACTTCAACAAGCAAACACTGACATGATTTGGAAAAAGACAAAAAAGATATATTTTGGTTGGTCACAGGGGCAGCGCACGGGAAATGCACCCCTGAGTGGGAGACAGTGTGTTACAGAGCATTGTCCCTAAGCCAGCAGTGCTATGTAGAGCACTATGTCAAGACCAACAGTGCATTCGTGCCAGAGGACTTGGAAAAAGCAAGCAATCATACTACTTTTTTCTAAGACACATTCAAATGACTAAAAATAAGCAGGTAAAGTCTACTAGATGTTGATGGACAAGGACAAAACCACCAAGAATGATCCATCTTCCCTAGTATGGTCGCCAATTTATTTCATAGAAATACAAACCTACGGATAAGTATGATTTCCCTAAGTGTGGTGGCTCAATTAGAATAATGGAAAGAAAGATATCTAACCTTTTCCTTAAAATGAATAGATAAAGGGAGAGAAACCTACTTGTAATCTGTTCGCTTTCCCCCGCCTCCCTTCGTCGCTTTCGTTGCTCTCAATCCAACTTAACTCGCTTGATTTATACCTGCCATGGCAAACAAAAGACAAAAAACAACATAAAGGCAATATGATCTATTCAAGTCAAACAAATTGAATCGATTAAACTCACTCATACACATATACCATCATTGACACGTGCATTAGGAAAGTTACAAATGTCTTTGTTATCAAGTAGAAGGAAGAGTACAACTAGTTGATCGATTCATTGTCACTCATCCATCTTGAGTCCCATCCTCATCACATCCAGCATCAACAATTTAGCAACATCATAGTACATGCACAATACCTTCAAGAGTTGATATCTCACCAGCATAACTCTACTTAACACATTCTTGCTCTTTGTGCACTATGTTCAATGCTCTATTTATAAGTAAATGAGGGTGGTTTGACATAAATGAATCATTGAATGGATTTCCTAAAAATGGATGAGGGGGTTTCCTTGTTCATGGGAATAGGAGAATAAGAGGTTTAATGACTTCATGGGTTCCCAAATCATTAGGGCAATTTTGAGGTCTAAAATGGGCCTCCTCAGAAATAATAAAATAATAGCTAAACCAATAAAATAATATTTATGAAATTTCAATCACTTTTGCACCACAATCCATGTAACCATAGTTAAATTCAATTGAAAAGTTGTACCAAAATAAAATTAATAAAAAAATTGTATCGATGTGACTATAAATAAGAATTATCTTCTCAAGAAAAATTCGTTATCATTGAACAACTAATGCATTTTTCCTTTGTACTTAAATAACTTAAAATAAAATATAAATATAAATTTATAAATTCTTAATTATATTATATGCTATTAATTAAAATTTATATTATTTAAATTGTATAATAATATGTAATTAATATACTATATAAATATAATATAATATAATAAATGTATAGGGATATGCATTGTTTCTTTCAAGAAATATGAAATGACAATAATATATTTTTATTCAAAAAGTGTGAAATGGCATTTATTATGAGTACTTTACTTTGACTTTAAAAGTACTTAGAGCACTACCATGGTTAACCATGAGTTTTTATCCACCATTGAGAATGTGACAAGTAAGTACCTTTAACTCAAGGAATGCCACCTCAACCATTAGGGATGATGTCATCCCCTAAAATGTGATTGGTTCTCATAAAGTGAATTTTGATTGTACATTTTCCTTAGGAGGCCCATTTTAGACCTCAAAATTCCCCTAATGTGGAGGCTATCAGATGAGGTGAAAGTTGGAGAAAGTTTAAAAGTCACTAGAAGTTGGGAAAATTCCCGGAATCTAATGAACAATTCGCTCCTAATCGACCAACGCACTCCAAAGTGGGCCTAGATCCTCTGCGACACAACCTTGCTTGGGAGTAGATACGATGCAAAGCAGTTACAACTGTCTAGGGGTGCGTTGATGGCTCAATGGGGCACTTCAACTAGCATCTAAGTAGTGAAACTTTCATGAAGGAAGACCATCAATGTGATGACTTGTTTAGGGCTTGTAGAAACTAATTTAGAGCATGATAGACCCTAATGAATACTGATATATGTTTTGGGATGATGCCCAAATCCACCTGTAACAAATCAATTCCTCAATGATTCACTAGGGAGGCAGACCTGCCTCATCCCCAGAAATGGTGCCAGAAATGTTACCACTCAAACTAGCAGAGAATTTAAAAGAGACTCTGAAAGGGGCGATTGCTATATGAAGGGAAACGATGGAGACTTAGCCCATTGTCACCTCAACTAAGGCTCCCTCTCTTTACGGACTTTCACCGATGGGAGGAGACCTGGTATATATGAAGTTACTTATGAAGGATGGATCAACAAATAGATGTGAAGTAACCTTGATAATCCTTTCCCTAGAATAAGATAAAGAATGGAGCTTGCTTGCTCTTTAAGCAAGGTACAAGGTTTTTTAGGAGAAGGAGGTGAGTATATATGGGCTAGGTTAAGGGAATATGACTTGTAAAGGAGTTTCACATTCCCTAAAATCCTTGTAAAACTTGGATTCCTGAGTTATCCTTGATGAATTGCCTTTGATAAGTAATGGGACCACAAGGGGTCAAGTGGAACCAGCTTAGGTTAAGGGAGGGATTTTAGCAACCAATTATGGTCTTAACCTAAACAAGGAAGTGGAAAGGATCAAGACATGAATTTTCACTTTTCACTCAAAGGTGTTAAATTGATCCTATGAGGTGTTATCCTAGTGAACACCGAGGAAAAGTTTGATCTCAGAGCTAGGTCTTGGGATATCTCGCAATCCCATCGTCATGATTTCTTCAAATTTGGAGGATACCTTGATGACACTCTAGCGCAGTAGGGACTAAGAGATCGAAATTTTTCTATGGCTAATTTATCAGGAAAATGATACCCTAGTTGGCCCAACGTGGCTAGACTTAGAAGAGAGGAAAAAGGTGAAAAAGAGGTTTTATGGATCAATGCCTAATTCCTTTTGGGGATATGGAATTAAGGACAATTATGAAGAAGGATCTTGTTTCTATCTCAAGGAGGTTCTAAGGGCAACTTCGTCCAACGTTAGGGCAAAAGAGAGTAAGTTACCTTAAAGCGTTTGAGTAAGCAACCTTAAAGCATTTATACTCCATTTGAAAATGAATATGGTTTGTCAGGATAAATTTGATCTGTAAGATATTTCGTTCAACAAAAATGGCCCATACATAGAGATATGTTATATAGAAACATAATTCCATAACGAAGCAGTAAATGCATGCAACAATTAGCCCCAAAATAGTGAAAATATCATGATTAATGTATGCAACAATATAAAAGAAAATAGCATCAACTTCGTACTTACATGTAAGAGAATATATCCAAACATCAATACAATTTCCAATAAAGAAGCTCCAAAATAAGAAAATCCAATCAAAACATCAAAATGCATCCATGCTCCAATTCGTCCTCCAAGAAGAAATGTGACATTCTCAAGAGAGAGAATGATCCAAATCAAGCGATGATCCAAAATGAATTTAAGTCACTCCTATTTATACACTAATTAGGAGTTCGAATTACCTAATTGGGCCTACATTAGCTCCTAAAATAAAATAATGTGAAAAATAACTAACTTTTGGTGACAATCCCACCAAACTAGCTCACAAATAAAATAACAAGCCTCTCAAGAGGTCAAGTGATAAACTATGCATGTCGTAGGGCCCTACAAGAGGCCTAATGAGGCCCATAAGTGCCATAATGATGAGTGAAACCCTCAAAAGTGATGGACAAGGGGATGGCCCCTTGTTCTCCAAACAATAAACATGTGGTGCTCCCAGTGGGCGCAAGGGCACACCAATAACCTCATGGGTCTCCAAGTAAGTTGAAGATGCCTGTAGACCATCTGTAAGGGCTCAGATGATGGAATGAATGATGCCACATCAACGTACAAGTACTGGGTCACTTGCCAAGTGTATGGTGCAACTATGGGGTCGGATGAGCATGGTGTGGGGTCTCGAGCAATATTTAAACATCTCTTGGGATCCATGGAGTGTTTCCTACTGCTGTGGAGGCCCATGGCTCTCTACACACACCCTACATCTGCCAATGGATCCCTTTAGAGAGTTAGGACCCTGTATAGGGAGACCAAACTCAAGATGGAAACCATTTGCAATCCTACATAAGATCCAATGTGTCCCCTAGCCTTCCAGCACAACAAGTCATTAAATTAATTAGGTAAAAGAGCTTACAAACCATGGACACAAGTAGATGCTTCATAATGGCATGCCCTTCCATAGTGGGCTTTGACATGTGCTAATGTCCCCAAGCTCCAAATGGGGTTAACAAGAGACCTTATTAGGTGGTTTCTACCCTTAGAGGGGATAGTATGTCCAAGGTACATCCCTCAAGTGGTGGTGGCATGTGATAAAGAGGTGAATGGAAAAGGGGATGAGAGGCGCAATCTTGGGCCACATATCATGGTATAAGGGTAGCCAGAAGAAGGGAACTTCACAGTTGGGTATATAATGTATAGGAGGGAGAAATCGTGGTACATGAGGTGCCTTGACCTTTATTTTTCCACTCTTCTTTATATGTATTTTTCATTTTATAATTTTTCTTTGATTAACTTCTTGAGGATCAAAGGATAAGAGCATGATGTGTAAGATATAATAGTGGATACCCCCTTTTTGGTGGGGCCGTTCATTTCCCTCCAAGGGTTGGGAAAATCATAGGTTCTTGAATGATAAAGGAGGCTCGTCTAGGGCCTATGGAACCAGGGTGATGACAATGGGTATGGGGTAGAGCTCATGCATTGGATTTTTCCCACGTGCTAAATATCTTTGTCTTGACTATATTTTGCATCTTGTGGTACATTTTCAAGTTGAATGTGGTTATTTATGATGCTTCTTTTTTTGCAGCTGCTTCAACCTTCGAGACACCATTCCAATCCTGACCCAAGGTTGGGCCAAGGGAGTGGGGAGGCGAACCCTATGTGGACCCAGTGAGGAAATTTGAACCCAAGTGGGAGAGATGATCAATATGGCTATAGTGAGTGGAAGGGGAGTGATATATGTGGATAAGTGAGCAAGACCACGCAACCAAAGTCGGGGTTTCCCAAGTGGTACCACCCTAAAACCAAATGTCCAGTAAATGAGATCCCACAGGACTAAAGTCCAAGTGTAGCATCCAAAAGGGGTGAAAGGGACATGAACACAAACTAAGCCCATTCTTTCCATCGAATCCCCCCATTAATCCATGTCCAAAAGTGTCCATGATATGTAAACCCAATACACAATTACCAAATGAAAACACATACCTTTGGGTTCGGGAGGCCCACCTTCAAACATACAATCAATACAAATGGGTGAGGGGCCACATGTTTGGCTTAGGTGGCAGAGAAATGGCACAACAAGCTAGTTAACGGCGGCAAGGGGTTGTTGGTTGTCGACTGAGGACCATCAAGGAGAAAAAAATTCTCCAAGGGATATCACCCAGGAAGTGTTGGGTAACAATACTTATTTTGAGGCAAGAACATATATTTATGATGTTGGGTTACTTCAATACCCAAATAATGTTGAAGATAACCGAAATATGTCATCTCAAAATCCTTTCTTCAATTCTTTCTTTATGGATGCAATATAAGTTTCATTGTTCCATGTCATCAATATATCATCTACATATACCACAAGATAGACGATAATTTTACTAACTTCCCTGACAAATAAAGTTGCATCATCAAGGTCAAAGTGTTTGAAATTTAGTTTCAAAAGATGCTCAGTCAATTTTTCATACGAGGTTCGTAGAGCTTATTTGAGGCTATACAAGGATTTGATAAGCTCACATAGTTTATGCTCTTGTCCCTTCACAACAAAACCTTATGGTTTAGACACAAACATTTTCTTTCGGATCTCCATTCAAGAAAGAAATTTTTACATACATTTGATGGACTTCCCTTCCATTTCAAGTTGCCAAGGCAAAGGGAGTCTAGATGGTAGCCCATTTCGCTACAGGGGGAAAAGTCTCCTCATAGTCGACCTCTTTTTCTGTGCAAATCCTTTTTCCATGAACCTTGCTTTGTGTTTCTCAAGTGAGCCATGTGATTTATACTTGTTCTAGAAGACCCCCAATTGGTTTGGTTCCAAATGCAAGGTCCACCAAATTCCAGGTTCTTTTCTTTATGAGAGAAACATACTCTTTTTGTGTTACTTCTTTCCATTCACCATGAGAATCAACTTCTTTAAAGGAATTTGTTTCGAAATTGGTAGAAAAAATTCATTCACAATCATAAGAAACATCCATATCAATAACTAGAATAGGATCATCTACATCACCTCCATTTTGTCTAGTGGAACTTCTCATTCCTTTCTTTCCAACCTCATGAGGATGAACTCTTTCAAGTGTCTTAGTGATCCATTTTGGAGGACCTTTTTGAGATGGTCTAGGTTATTTTGTTGACTGAGTTGGGCTCGAATCAACATTTAGCCTTCCAATCCTTTCAATCACATCACTCAAAGTGTCTTCTTGATCTAAAGAAGTGGTTGGAACTTAATGAGAGAAAGAAAGTGCTTAAGAAGGAGATTCCACAAATTGATCCAAGATAGGGGTCCCCCCTTCAAGATGTGGAATCTTATTATCAAATTCCTGAAATGTTTTTTCATGACTGAAGTTGTCCAAACGATCTAGTCGTTGCTCGACAACATTATCAGCCTAGGAAGATTCAAGAAAAATGACATCTCTAGATAGTATAAACTTTTATTTATGTCATCGTAGAGATGATATGCTTTGGAGGATTCTAAATACGCCAATGAGATACACTTTCAACTCCTTGCACCAAGTTTGTTTCTTTGTTCCTTAGGAATCAAGGCATAACATGTGGAACCAAAAATCCTGAGATGCATTATTGAAGGAATGTGGCCATACCACATTTCACAAGGAGTCTTGTTTATGAGAGCATGAGATGGAGATCTATTTTTAATATATATTGCACATAGAACTGCATCAACCCAGAACATCAACTTTTCATTTTTTGAAAAACATCATTGAACGAACAATTTTTAAGATTGTCTTCATTATTTTAGCTACACTATTTTGTTGAGGATTATAAGGCACAATTCTTTGATGTTGAATCCCATGTTGGTGAAGATAGTTTTTAAACTCATTTTAAGTATATTTTCCATTATTAGTACGAATAAATCCAATATGAGATTGTGCATAATTTTCAATCCATGCATGAAATTTTTTGAAAGTTTTAAGTTTTAGATTTATTCTTCAACAAATATACCCAATGTGAACATTTACAAGCCTAATTAAAACATATGGAAACTTATTCTTCTAACTGGAAATTAATTATCAGTGTCTTTGCTATGACAAATATCAAATAAATCACACTGCAATTTTTTACCATAAAAACACTACGGAAAATAAAATGTTGGAAACTGAGAAATATGCCAGCACACACATAAAAATAACCTTTTTTTTGGACAATTGTCCCTGGAAAAACCTAATGCGGGAAAATTGGTGCAACAACTGAGGGTTTTATTATTATGCAACAATGAAAAATTTTGAGTACAACTGGATGCCCAACACTGACAATCCTACACAAGATAAACTGGCCACAAAAATTAGTGAAATAATTATTGCCTCACCCGACATTGATCCAGCTCCACAACTGACACAAACATGTTACACAAAAGCACCTGCTTTAGCTTCAGCGCCAACATCAATTAATGACAGATAATATCCCACTTTCTAGCCCCGACTTTGAGTCCTGTTTAGCCCAGGTACTTTAGGCCTTGTACCTGGACAACATGGTTAAGACCAATAAAACAATGACCATACCCTCTTATGCTCTTCCTGGAAGCTACTCTGATCAAGTAGTTTTCCCAACTCAGCCTCTGAGAATGAATCGCTAACACCCCTCTAGAGATTTTCTCGACCTCCAACAACTGAATTGACCCACCGAGAAAACTCTGCCTCTGAAGCTTTTGCGGAGGTGTTGCGTAGCCCCACCGAGAAAACTCGACCCTCCTATAACTAACTCTCTGGAAATGGAAAACTTCCTCCCGACTCACCGACTCTACTCCACTATCTCTGTGTCCCCTCTTTGGCTGAAACTTCTCTCCGTTGAATCACTATAACTGAGAAACTAACCCTCTACTAAGGAATTCACTCTCCAAGTGTGTTCTCCATCAACCCCATGAACCTCCTCTTATAATCTCTAGTTGAGACTTCAACGACCAAGATTAAATCTTAATCGATGGTTGAAATCATCCCTATGTCGATCCTTGAGAATTCTCACTTTTTCTCAATTAATTCCTATTAATTAACCAGTTTTCCTAAGATAGACTTGGGAAAATTTTAAATGATGGTCAATTAATTTAATTGAGCTATCTCTAGGTGGAATTTCCAGAAATGATTTTTGGGTTTTGGAGATCTCCTGTGTTGTAGCCTATCCACAAAGTTTGAGACTAGAACACCAACAAATGCTACAAAAACTAACACCCAACACATTCTAGTGTAGTCATCATATATTTATTTCCATTTGTAGAAGTAACATGCATAAGGCCACACAAGTCATAATGAATCAGTTCAAGCTTTCTACATGCTCTAAAAACAAAATCATGAAATGGATTTTTGCTATGTTTTCCTAAGATACAAGCATCACATTACTTATGTTTCCTAGGAATGGTTGGTAAACCAGTAACACCATTTCCCTTCAATAAACAAAGATTGTCATAATTCAGATGTCCAAATCTTGCATACCATAAGAGACTAGATGAAAATGTATCCTCATTATACTGAGAACTGTATGCATAGTTCTTTGCATGAGCAGACGTTCCTTGTAGCTTCAAGAGTCTTCCGTCATCTATTCTTGTCATGACAAGTGTGTTGTCTAATGTTTTTCTCACTTCAACTTTTCCATCAAACATGTGAATGGGTTGTCCTTGATGGCGAATATGAACCCAGGAAAAGTTTCTCCACAACTCTGGGAGGTAGAGAACATTATGCAGAAGAAAGTCAGGGAGTCCAGGCAGTTTGACCTTGATGGTGCCAAGCCCGTATGGCTTGAGACTTAGCTTGTCTACAAAATATACAACTCCATCTACATTATCACTGAATCTTTCTGGAATGTCATGTGGAAGGTTGCACTTGTATCAAGCAACCATGCATCTTTCCACAAAACAAATGAAGTATTAAACAAGTCCTTAGTTACTCCAATATTGCAATATGCCACACTATAATGAGTAGATTCAGGTGCTTTACCTTTTCCTGGATTAGGTGTTTTATCTTTCTCTACATTTCTTTCTTGTTGGATTTTGTCCCAAGAGAGTCTGCATGTGGATGCATCATGTCCATTTACATTGCAATGAATACAATGGAGATCAAGTCCTCCTCCTTGATAATGTTTACCCCTTGCCTCTATTATTCTTCTCTCTGCATCCTCTTCTTCCACCTCTTCCTCTGGAAGATTCTTGTGTTTGATTCTTCTATTTTATATGCAAGACACACAACTTCATTTGAAGGCTGAGCAATTGTCTTCCTCTTCCCAAAGGCTTTCTCCCTTTCTACAAACTTATCCATAAGAGTGTCAAATGTAATATTCTTTAGTTGAGCACTAGCCTGTAAGGATTCAAGATAGTGAGAATATGTGAGATAGAGCCTTGACATAAGTTATGAGAGGAATTTCCATTTTAACTTTGTTGGCTTTTACATCATGCATGACAGCTCTAATTTCAGAGGCTAGGGCAAGGGATCATCATCCTTCAACTCCAAGAGTTCGATCATCAACTAGACTACCTTGAGCTTTGAGTATGAGTCATATAAATATTTCATCTTCTTTAAAGCATCAAAAGCATTGGTAATTGAAGTTATGTGTTGACTCGCGTCTTTATTTACAGACACAACAATCAGGGCATAGGCCTTGTTATTTTTGTTCTCCCATATGGCAAGTTATTTGTCTCATGTACAGTTTGTAGGAGGATTTCCATCTTCTCCTCCACATATGCCTTCTCGCGGGTCATTTAAAGTGAGTGTGCCTTATATTTGGACCATTCATGGTAGTTCTCTTTACCACTGAGCACCACACCCACAATGGAGATGAGTGAATGCATCTTCAACAAAGGTTTTCACTCAGGAAATTAGGACAAAATGCCAAATTAAACCACAATTTTTTTTAACCCTAGAAGAGTATAATAATGCAAATACTCATGCTCTGAATGTTCTGAATATAATAATCTATATATGCACTCTCATTTTGACCCACTTATAAATATGATATTGGCACATATAATTGCAACACAAGAGCAAAGTTGTGCTCTATATATGTATACAATTGCATCCAAACCATATTCGACGGTAAATTATTATATGAGAATCATGTCACTCCATAACACTAAAAGATGCCACTTCACACAATTATAGAGTTTGTTCACCCACTGAATCGACAATGTCAAATGCAATATTAAAGCAGAACTCTTGGGACTAAAACTTTCAAAACTTGCACCTAAGGACTTGTATAAGGGTTCACACCTTGACCCTATTACAAGGTTACTCGAATGAACGATATTCTCTTTCACTCGTTTCATGAATACTTTATGTACAACCAACTGAACCAGTCCTGCTCCCACAGTACAACTCCACTTCACACAATATTTTTAAATAGCTAGATGCCATGTGTAATCTTCGAAGGATGACACAATGAACAATAGTGAAGGTTGTGTACAAGATTTGCCTCCTCACACTTCAATCGAAACTTCACCTGTCCTCCATGCCCTGACTCGTTCTTATGTGCATCTCAATAAAAGCTATGGCTTCAACTCTCATGGATGTTAAAGAATAGCTTAGCTCTTACATCTTTACAGTTGACATGTCTAGTCTTAAGTCCAACGATATCAAGGTTCATTTGGAAGACGATAACATTTTGAACATCACTGGTGAGCGGAAGAGAAATGAGAGGTTGTTTTTGATAGCAAGCAACTCCATTGGAATTTTGAATAGAGATGATAAGTATGCAGGCTTGGTTGTAGCGTTAAGGAGTTAAGGGTATAAGCATTGCGCAAATGTCAAACCAGTGCTTCTTTAAGGACCACTGGTCTACAACATTGCACAAATGTCAGATCAGACAAGGATGGCAAAGAGCATTCTTGAAGTTTGCAACAGTGGTAGATATAAGGAAAAAGAGTTACTGCACGTGAAAAAAATGGGGGACTTATGCTCTGGTACCATGTCAAACCAAGATGTATGGTAACTTCCAAATCTATTATCTTCTATTAAGAACATCAATATATACACATAGGAGAGAGACCCTTGGGATCAGCATTCCAAGGTCTCTTCATATTCTCATTTTGTATTTACATATTTACAACATATTTTCCCAATCCCGAAGGATTAAGTGTCAACATTAATATACTGTCTCAAGCGGCTACATTTGTTAGGACCATGGTCTATTTCCTTCTTTGAGGGTTTTAACCACATAATACATCAATGCACTGATCTTTGATCTGTTTGTGTGAATGTTTTCCTTAAAGTCTTCAACTTGTGTGGAAATACCCTATTTGTCAAACAATGCCTTATTTAAAACACTAGCATAGTGTTTTTCATTTTACTTAAAATGTATAAATATTGATAAAAGAAAAATAAATATTTTCTCAATAGTGGCTTAGCCAATTCCCTCATAATTTATATATAATGATTTAATGGTTTGGTTATCATTAAAAATTTATAGCGTTGTGAAAATGCATTAATCTCAATAGCGGCTTAGCCAATTCCCTCATAATTTATATATAATGATTTAATAGTTTGGTTATCATTAAAAAATTATATATATGATGATTTGATAATCTAGTTTTATTGAGCTTAACATAATTCCATGTCATTGGAATGTGAAAATGCATTAATCTCAATAGTGGCTTAGCCAATTCCCTCATAATTTTTATATAATGATTTAATGGTTTGGTTATCATTAAAAAATTATATATATGATGATTTGATAATCTAGTTTTATTGAGCTTAACATAATTCCATGTCATTGGAATGTGAAAATGCATTAATCTCAATAGTGGCTTAGCCAATTCCCTCATAATTTTTATATAATGATTTAATGGTTTGGTTATCATTAAAAAATTATATATATGATGATTTGATAATCCAGTTTTTATTGAGCTTAACATAATTCCATGTCATTGGAATACGATATACATGATGTACTCAACAATCCCATCGACCATGTAGGTCATTTGTGGTCAACGTAAAATTAATAAAGCATCAAAACCACATAAGCCACTATTTGCTAATTATCTCAAGCAAGGATAAACATATCGCTTTTATAATTGGTTAGGAGAATATGAAGTACAACAAATTACCACGAATAACATTAACATTAAAATTTGAATGGAACAACAAAATTGAATTGCTCGAATATATTAATTCCCCCTTATTCTTCCCTTATTATTTAACGAACGACGAGAGAACTTTTTAACAACTACATTTTCTCAATGTTTTACAAAGGGCCTATTATATAATATATATATAAAGCTTCAACTTACATAAAATCATGCTCTCATTGTTTAATGAAGGCAGACAATGTGACACCGTTTTTACCAATTGCATTTTCTGAATGTTCCACAATGGACCTAATATGTATGGAAATCTAAGTTTGACAAATTTATTTCAGTATTAGTGAGGTAGATGTTATGATTTATACGTGACTACACCCCATAACTCGGTACCTTTTCTTTTTATTTGACCATGCAACATGGCCACTTATATCAGCAATACTTTCATAATCATCTCTTCCTGAATACTCGTTGCCGGCCCAACTAAATCTATAATAAGTAAACATGAAGCATGCTCATCGAAATAAGCAAATGAAAAATGTAATTACAAAGAAGTATGCTCATGTTAGTTCCGTTCTTTGAATAGTGACAGAGAAGTATCCTCATGTTAGTTCCGTTCTTTGAAAAGTTGGAAAGATCTGCAATACGTTTTCCTTATTCATCATAAATACTTTGTTCATTAAGCCTCAACTATCAACCGGAACAATCCATGAGCATTATTCGTAAAGAAGATATACAATACCCTTGCCATTGAACCTTCAAGGCTTCAAGAAATGCATATCATATTTAAATTAGTCATTCGTGGTATACTTACAAATTATTGTCGTCAAGCCAAGCCACGGAAAAAGAATAAGATTTGCAGACATATTAGTAGTACAAGAGCAAAAAATGTGGTTTCCCCCTAAAAGTAGTTTCAGTAAAATTTGATTTCTTCTAGTATAAATCCCGGGAAACGTTGATATTTGTCAACTGATTCTTTATTTTTTTAAGGATCTTAAATGAGCTAGCAATTGAACACCTTGATGGAAAATCTTGTCAATAATATGGTCAACTGATAAATAATTGAAGACAGTTGAGATCCCTAGGACTAACATCAATTTCCCAAACAATCTTTTAGTACAAGAGTGAGGGTACATATGGACGGAAAGACGAAGCAAAAATGATCTTTAGGGTGTGCATCGGATGCATATGAACATGTTATTTGTTTGAGGAAATTGAACACGGCCCATAGCTTGAACAAAGCTTTTGGAAAAAAACATATCCAGCAAAAAATTTAATATAGCATGTAAATAACATCGGAGTAATGTTGCTGATTAATGGGTTCTTATTGAAGCTTTCATTACTGTTACATTTCCGTCTGACACTAGGAAAGATGAACAGTTACTAAACAGAAGCAAAGAAGATGGGAATAAAGACACCAAATGGTACATTAGATTTACTAGAAATATATTGAGCACACCACTGGGGGCTTGACTGGTTGTGCAAGAGGGGGTAGTGATAATCCCCCAGCAGGGTTCAATTCCCCCCTACCCCAAGAATGCGGTATGTTTTGTCCCGTGAAACAGTAGGGTCGTTATGGCCATTAGTTGGGTCAGGCATGGCATTTCCCGAGTGTGACATGGCATTGGACTTTTCGATAGGTGGTGGATACTTAGCACTTGCCAATTCCTCCATAATATGAGTACAGTTCTCCGAGGTCCAAACAAGATCGATAACAGATTGCACCTGTATTGCATTAGCTATGACTTGGGAACAGTCACATTCAAAATCTTTATATCTTGATATGGCTTATCGTTCTTATCAGTCTTTACTTTCTCTATTCCCTGCAAAACAAGAATAATATTACTCGTAGAAAGGGATGAAAACCCAGAGTAGCATGATAACACTTGTTATTAAAGACCAGAAATCATCTACATTAACAGACAAAAGGACTATTGGATCAAAAAGTCTCACCTGCACAACATCCATTCCCTTCGCAACTCGTCCAAACACTGTATGCTTATTGTCTAGCCATGGAGTAGCTACAGTTGTGATAAAAAATTGAGAGCCATTTGTATTTGGACCAGCATTTGCCATTGACAATGTAAATGGCCGATCATGTCGTAAACTGTATTCAGCAAGCAAGAAAAATAAGGTCTTTAATATATGGCCAGCAACATGGGTAAATGAAATACAAGAAAGCATCAAAATTCTTCAAAAGTCATTGATAATAAAATACAAAAATTCAAATCAAGCCACACTCCCATGGAATGAAATCCTTCCTACATTAGAATCAGAAAATTCTACACAACACTCACTGCAGATAAGAAAAAGACTATATTTTCCAAGTTTAAACAAAATCACTTCCTAGCACAACAAGATGAGCTCAACAAATATTGCTGCTGCTCGTGACTTCCATCCAAGTAACATAACCAATGGTCACAAGGTCATCTTTGCAAAACTGAACATTACAGTGTGGTCTGAAATAGTGCCCAAGGGTAAATCCATGTTCAAGAATTTTATTTTCGAACTTCAAGAAAGGAAAATGTTGGATGAAGCAACATTCATTTTATCAAATGTTTTAGTAGGAGCTGAGATTGGGAAGCAATCTTGTATATAGCTTCCTAGAGGTAACAATGTTACAGAAGAAAACTTCCTATCTTTGCCACAACATCTTCTCAACCTTAATTTCACAACCTGTACCTCCTGAATTTGTTAGAATCAGTGTTTTGACAACTGGTCCGAGTTGACTTGTACTCAATCAACTCACCTGAGTTGAAAGCTGAGTGTATTGACTTGGCCAGTAGATCAGTTTGGACTGCTAATTTGGTACTGAACTAGCTGAGTCAAGGGATGACTCGTTTGGTTTGATATTGTTACCCATCCATTTACATAAATAACCCTAGGAGAAATTGTTCCCTGAGATGCAGATTTCCAGCCAGGAACCTCACATAATCCTAAAATAGCAGCTTCTCAGATGCCTCTCACCCACTTATTCGTCAGCTCATCCAGTTGATCACCGGGCCAACGACCATAAGGTCCATTGGCCATTGTTTCACATGAAGTGCTTACATTCAATGTTTTAGGCATCTAAGTAAAGGTTATGGGTTGAAATCAGGTAATGGATAATGATGCTTGGAAGTTATACTTGTTGCTTTTCATCTTTTCCTTCTAGTAAAGTGTAAGCACCTTGGGGATTTTCTTTCACTATCTAGGAGGGGCAGAAATAGGTGTTGTTGCTCAGATTGTACAAGCACCGCGACAACCGCTCAGGCCAGGGGCTGTCACTCTGATCCCTGCCCACTCCGTATTAGTCGTCTCCCAACAGCAAGCTATGGGGGGTAGTCCATATGGAAATGAAATGATGAAAGACAAATTGACAATCAACTTGCTCGGGAGACACGGATGAGTGGCCTAGCTGTTTGGTTAAAATTAACAAGACTTAAGGATTTAATTAGATTTAGAGATGGGACCAGTGCCTTATGGAGTCACAATTCTTACTTATTACAAATTAAAACCAACTAACCGGATGGACACCCACTACTCAATATGATAGACTATCCTATATGCTATGCAAATCCTAAGATCTAGGTGTAATGCAAGGATCTTGGTTACTTTTAAGTTATATGCCTAGTCTAAATGGAACCACTCTCTTCACTGTTTCGAGACCAGTTTTTAGAGTAGGTTGTGGAATGGAAGCCGACGGGAAGCAAGCAAAGGCTTGATTAACAATACCTCCCCATGTGTTCCAACCACACAGTGCCTCCAGTGTTGCAGAGAATGTGGCTCTGATGACTGCAAGGTCACTATGTTAACCACTCAAAGGGGATGAATCCCTCAAGTTAGATGAGAAAGGGTTGTCCTAAGAGGCTATCAACCAAGCTTAAGCTTGGAGTAAGTTATTAATGCAACTATACTTAAAATGAAATACAAGATGAATTGAGTGAGTGTTAAGATTGTGTTAATTTTAGATAACCTTGGTATGTTCTATGCTTAATGCAGTTTTACTTCAATCTTTCTTATAGACCCAATTCAATTTAGCAATCACATAAACATGAAAGTAAAATGCTGATAGAACATAATAATAGATCAACAGAAGACAAGCCAAATAATGTAGATTAGATTTTACAATTCTTCTTGTCTAGCAAAGATAGAGAGTGATGTGCGTTACGACAATCAACAGGATGCATCAGCCAAGAAAGTCTTTCTCAACATCAAATCAGCCAACCTTCCAAGTGTTACACACACCCCTCAAAGACAGCTCCAAAAGTCAATGGAAGTCAACACAAGAATCCCTCATCCAGATTTCCAGCATCCATTTCTGGCATCATCCATATTTTCGGCATCCAGATTTCCGGCATCCAAATTCACACGTGGGAGAGAGAGAAACCTCTTCTAGGTTGTACAAACCAATCAAATCATGAGGAATGTGTGTGATGAGATGATGATGAAATGGACATCATCTCTCTCCAATTTATATCAGTCAGTGAGGGTGTGTGACACATCTATTAGGCTTGTGAGCCTACATTACAAATCTGGCCGACCTTGCACATGTGTGAAAATAAAATCAAAATATATGTTCTGCTCATCCAAACAAGATGATCTTTAGATCAATCTTGCACCTCTCTGAAAGAGGAATCCAACAAAAATATGATCCTCATCATATGCGCAGTGCAACATGGAGTTTGGACTTAGTTGCCCAAAATTAACACTCCCTCTCAACTAGGGAGAACTCCATCTGTCCACCTGTGCCATCCAGGGATTAGTACCATCGTGTACTATCATCTAGCATCATGTGTCATCCTGTTGTAACTTGCTTTGCTAGCTCTTGTCGCAAATAGAACAAGGAGAGTGAGTCACAAAGACATCACGCTCTGCTGACCCGAAGTCAGCTTCGACTCAAAAGAGTCACATACTAACCCGAAGTTAGTTTTTTGACCCAAAGTCAGTTTAGAGGATAAAACCTCAATAGACTCAAAAAGAGTCACATACTAACCCGAAGTTAGTTTATTGACCCGAAGTTAGTTTAGAGGATAAAACCTCAATAGACTCAAAAAGAGTCACATAGTAACCCGAAGTTAGTTTAGAAGTAAGAACCTCATCAGACTTGATACCAGATCAAAGGGTTGGACATGTGCCATCCTAGACATAGAGAATACGGCAATCTCCGATGCGTCCATCGATCTTACTATTGGTCTCTATCCACATTTCCCACCTCATTGGCCAAATGAGAGGTACTTCCCATGAGTTCAAAACTCCATGGGTAGGATGCATGTGGGGCATAGATAAAAGAGAAGGTGAACCAACTCAAACATCATAATGGTGGGGCAGAAGCACAACAAAGTTTGGCAAGCTTAGCCCCGTGTGTGCTTAGAGCTCCAAGAAGCTATCCCCAAGCCCCCGGAAGCTCCCAGAGCTCATTGTCCAACTCAAACAGGACCCTCACAATAGGGTCTTTCCACGATTCCAAGCTTCTCACGGAAGGTTAGGAACTTGACCTTCCCGAGGGGCTTCGTGAGAATATTTGCGACCTGCTGATCAGTTCCTATGTGATCGAGCCTTACGGCACCTCGCTATACCATGTCCCAAACAAAGTGGTACTTAATATCAATATGCTTGGATCGATCCTGGAACATGGGATTCTCAGAAAGGCGAATCCCACTCTGGTTATCACAAAGGATAACAGTGGTATCTAGCACATGTCCGAACAGCTTACTGAAGAGTAGGTCAGATACACTGACTTCTGCTTCTTGCTCATCCAAGATATTGAAGCAGAACCTAAGGTGAAGCAACATCCAGATGTGCTCTTGTGATCCACCACACTGTCAGCCCAATCAGCATCAATATATCCATGGAGTCTCAAACTCCCAACAGTGTATCTCAGCTCATGGTTGATTGTGCCCCAAAGATACCTCAATAGATTCTTGGCACCAATCCAGTGAATGTGATGAGGCTCAATGATATGTTGACTCGAAGTGTTCACTACAAAACATACATCCGGACAGGAATTCACTAAGAACATCAAGGCCCCTACAAGTTGTCAATACTCGGTCAGATTTCCCATCTCGGGCCCAGCAGTGCTTCCACACAACTTCTTAAAGTTGAGTTCCATCTGTGTCGACACAGACTTACATTCCACCATACCAAATCTCTCCAGTAGCTCCACGACATATTTTCCTTGAGAAAGGAAAATCTCGCCTGGCCTTTGCCAGACCTCCAAGCCTAGGAAGTAATGCATCATTCCTAGGTCTTTCATCACAAACTCGGAAGTTAGCTCCCTCTTACATTGATGAATGAGAGGGTTAGCACCTGTTAGGAAGAGATCGTCCACATAGAGAACTAGAATGAGAGGCCTTTCTCTATCAACCTTAAAATAAAGGTTTGGATCAGCATTACTTCAAGTGAAGCCCAACATTATCAAGTAGCTATCTATCCTTTCATGTTGATTTATGGTAGGCATCGATGTGCTCTAGCCTTGTAATTTTGTGGTATGTACAAGACACATGTATTCATATACTCAGAAATGATTTTGGTGCAGTTCATCAGAGATGGTTTAATTAGAGCCATTTGTCTGTTTTTTAATGTTTTATGTAACTTAGGGAAACTGCATTAATTAAAGGTATTAATTTAAACAGTGTGAATCTTCTAAAAATCGTGACTTCCTAAAACACTTAGTCTTGATTATGTTTTTGTTCCACGTTGTGTTTCACTAAGAATATAAAAGAGGTGAGGGGCCTAGAAAATATATATTTAGAAAGAACTGCAGTTCATTTTCAAGGAAGTGAAGAATCATATTTTCTGACAGAGTATGGAAGGAATGAAGAGGGAGAATTTCTATACAGAGAGTGTACAAGAGAGGAGAAGAGCTGTTACCTACGTATCACTAGAGTACAGTGATGCTAAATAAAGGCAGGGAAGTAGAGGGAGTTTGCAATTCCCGTTGGAGGGGCGGAGGAGGGTTTATTCGGTCAAGAGGACAGCTCAAGAAGGAAATACTCTGGGGCTCACATAGTGTTACTAGTGCCTACGACAAGCAATGTTAGTAGTGACTAAAAGGGATGGGGCCATGAGTGACGCAACACGGCAGAGAAATCACATGCATGGGCCAGAGGCCATGCTTTAACTTCATGGTATGAGAATTGTCTCCACGGCCTTTTCATCGTGGTTCTTCAAGTGATTACTGATAAGACAATCATTAATATTACTTCACTCTGAATTTCTGCATACAAAGAAACTTTCTGCATTCTCATTGCACTGTTTTCCTGTTATTGTTGATTTTTCATGGACAATTGTCCAAAAATAATAGTGTCTGTGTGGATTACTGTTATTTTTATTTGTGATTTGTTATCTAAGTTCATTAACATTTTATTTTATTTAACGTTTTATAAAGTTAAATAATTGTGTTTGACAATGCAATAGAAGAAATCTAGTTTGGCAATGTAGAAGAGGTTCTCCATTTATAGAATTTCTATATGTATGAAATGCTAGATCTGGGCAAAGCAAGGCTGCAGGGGATCGTGTAAACGTGTGCCGCAGGGGACGCAACACAACAGAGAAGAAAGTACTATAAAAGGATGGGGATGATGTTTTATCCAAGTTGCAGAGGATGTATGTTATGCTCATCAAGTTCAAAGATTCTAGAACTGTATATTTGATAACAGCATCAGTCAAGGATTGGAGTATGAGAAATACTTTGAGCTATAGGGAAGATGCATAACTTCCGTACTCACTATGGGTAATAGCACAAAATGCACTCCAAATTGGGAGAGGATCCGTAGCAGCTGGGACGAAGTCAATCAGTCAGACTCACATACCGTATGTGCCAGGCTGATGAATCTGACCTTGCAGATCCGTTTATGATGAAAGGGTATGACATACACTTTACTAAAAAAGAAAGTATATGTCAAGCATCCTGGCTATAAGCAAACAAGATCTGGAGTCAAGCAACATACTCTACAGTTGTAGACTGAATCCCTGCTAAGATGTCTAGTTTCATGGTAATTCAAGAGGCAGAAAGGGTTGAATGAACTTTGGGCATAGAATGGGGCACTGCATCAGGCTGCATTTGAAGATGCCCAGAAATGCATGATAAGGCCTATTCTCAAGATTTATAATAGTTGGATAAAGCATATGTATTTGGAAGAGCTAAGGTAAATTTTCCTAAGGAAAACAGAAAGTATTTTGGAATATACATCAAATATATGTAATCAATACCCATTAATCGCCCAGTGTAGTATTTTGTCACATTCATTAATGACTCACTCCAAGAAGACCCTATCACTTCTCTTGAAGACAGTATAAAGCCTGAAAGTGTCTTAAAGAATCATGGCCTGCTGTTTCATGATGGGAAGAAGACTTGACATTGCGTTCGTATAATGGCAGGGAATGCATGATGGAGATCATGATTTCACAAAGAAGGGGCATTAGGAGAGTGACCGCCATACAATCCATGCGGGTGTGGTGAATCCAAGGACTGACAATCAGAGAGCAGCCCAAGGCTGCAGAAGCATTTAACTTTGATTTACCTCATATTTTCCATGGGTTACTCCACATCACAGCAAGTGCTCCAGACAGACACCTCAGAGCTGAGAGAAGACCATGAAGAAAGTTTCTTTCACAAGGCAGCAAACCTGAGGTAGGGCATCTTCAGAGATTATAATTATGGCACTGTACCTACGAGAAGAGGTAGTTTCTACCAGATTCAACGTAAAGGGGTACTTTTAGGGTACAAAGGATACCTCCAAGTATAGAGGATCCATTCCTCATACTGGAAGGTTTATATAAGATATACAAGCCCATGGAGACATGCCTGTAAAACTGGCTGGATATGCCCAGCAGCAGAGGATTGCACTACAGTGGTTCCTGTTCAAGAACAAGAGGCAGTCACAGTAATAGACATGAAGACAACCAGTCAAGGGCTGTGTAATAACATTTCACAGAGAGGGAAGGATCAAAAGGATAATAACTGAGGAGCTAGCAGACCAGGAGGAAGAGTTGAGAGAGCAGCTGCCCCCACATGGCTGTATCACAGCAGCCTGCTTACCGAGACTTAAAAACTTATTCTACTCCTGCAATGGGAAGAGATGGCCACAGTTTCTGACAAAAATTCAGCCTTGGTGGCTCTGGGCAGAGAACTTCCAGCTCAGGCAGTTGTCTAAAGACAAGTATGTAGATTTGAGAAGAGGAGGCCGACATATTAAATGATACCCAGCAACAGAATTCCTGGGAGTGTGACTGGGCTTGTTGGATCACGCTAATCTTACAAGATCAGGTACGCTAGCAATGGCGCAGTAGAGAAATACAAGGCAAGGTTCGTGGCAAAAGGGTATGCCTATAGACACTATATATATCTTCAGTACTGCCATGACATGGCCTCCATCCGAATTGTTACATCTTGGCCTGCAGGAGTAGATTCATCAAATGAGTGCCGGCATCATTCTTGAAATGGAGAAATTGAGGAAGAGGCAGGACGAACAAGCTAGAGGGTTTCAGATCTAAGGTGATGTCCATGCTGGATGTGCGAGCCCTGTGACGGCTTAAGTACCAGAGTATTGGTGGCATTTGGAGGAGGAAGTATTTGCAAGATGGGATTTGTCAAGAGTATGCATCCTAATCTTACTACTTGTCAGGTAGAGGATACTGGTACTTGTGACGAGAAGGGCAGAGCAGGGAGCCAGATCATCTAGTACCACTGTTATCAAACTAATCAGAGGTTGAATTCACAAGAAGATTTGGGTTGATGCACTACTTCCTAGGATTGAAGTCAATAAAGACAGAGATATCTTCATGTAGCCAGTAGTATGTTTTGAATGAAGAGGTTCAATACAGATTGTTGGGCCCATGGCTACAATTTACCGATCAATTGAAAGAGATACGCTACCGGTTATAGACCTCACCCAGCAGCCATTGTCATTGATGTATCCGGTTAATGCTCACTGGCATATTTGTTTTGTTGGCTTCACGATTTAGCCGTCATGGTGGAACCTAAAAGAGCGGCATCAGTGGCCGCAACAAGGCATGTCCTTGTATAGCCAGAGAACACGCCCGGTTTGTATTGAGTATGCGGTAGACGTGACCAGTGGTCATTATGCGGTATCGGTAGCTTGTTGCAGGCCTGTGCCGCGACGAAGAATAAACCGTGCAAAGAGAAAACAAAAGTTGTTGCATTGAGCATGATCCGGCAGAGTATACAGAATTAGTAATAATGCATAAGGCAGAAATTGCATCGGAAATTTCTTTTCAGAGTCTATTCAAAGCGATTGAGCTAACAGCATTGCATCGTGACAATCAAAGTTACCAAACTCTCCAAAATCAGTGATTTCATGACGGCCTGCAATGGCATGGATATCAGAGGTTATTGAGTCAAAGACCGTATTCACAAAGATAACTCAATACATTCCCACAGTGAACAAACAAGCAGATATATTCGCTGGCGTCTGGGAGAATTAAGTCACCGCCCAGGAAACAATGGCATGACTAACCATTTTAAGATCTTAATGGTTTAGCGAGGGTTGCGGAGGTAGAAGCAGAAGAAGACGCGAGTCGTTAATAAGATAAAAATATTAGTGCATTAAGAAAGCATCACCCGCGCGATAAGCAGATATAAAAGGCGTTTCCAGCAACATAATATGTTTTTGTTGTAGTTGTCTTCCCCGCTTACATATGCTGATTTAAGGTGTCAGATGCCCAGCCCTGTAATTTGTGGCAATAAGACATTACAATCATAATATCCAGAAGATTTTGGCAAGATCTTACCTTAGAGATGTCGAATTAAAATAATGACCGTTTTTATCAGTTTTCCAGCGTAACCAGAAACGACTAATGTTGTTAATACTCAACCATCAGAATTTCAGAAAGTCATGGATCACCGTTAATCTTAGCCACGATTATAAATAATCTTGTTCGCTGGAAGGTTCAATGAATATACAGGTGAGGGGCCCATGGAAAATAAGAATGACAAATATAGTGCACCCAGAGCTCGATTTCTTCATTTTAAAGAAGAATCAAGCAGATTCTTACCACAGAGGGGAAAGGAAATCGTGATAGGACTCTCTAAGAAGAGAGTGCAGCAAGAGGATGGAGAGAGGTGAGCCAAAGCACATGTACCACCCTAGCAACAAGCATGGCCGGGCCAGCTGAAGTAGGAGTTTCCATTTCCCCGCTGAGGGCAAATGTAGAGGTTTATCCGACTTTTACAGAGCAAGCATAAGAAACACTTAACTTTGCCAGCAGCTAAACATGTACAAAGTGAATACGGTATTTTAGTTGACAAACAAGTGAGTGACGCAATCACCGCGCAATCACGCAGAGCAAGCCATGTATGCAGCTAATGTGTTTGGAATCTCTGCGGGTATGTGAGAATTGTTCACTAACCTTTCTCATCGTAATTCTTCTACCGATTGATTGACATTTTACATCGCATATCTAAAATTTAATTTCGCATAATAAAGAAACTCCTTGTATCTATTAAATTCAGTTCTGCCATTGGGTTTTTCCACACTAAGTTCAAAAGAATTTGTCTTTGTGTGTGATTATTTTATTATTTTATATGTGATTTGTTAACGGAAGTCTGCAATGAGATTATTTTTTTATTTAACATTAAAGAGAAATGCGTGTTAATTGTGTTTGACAATGTATTAGAAGAAATTACTAGTAGCTAAAGTAGAATTCTCCATTATAATTATTATATCATTGTCTCCGGAGCTGCTTTGCACCATAGAGCTTTCAAATTTTACAGCATAGGTGTCTCTATCTTGACTTCGAACCCCAGAGTTGCCGCACATGAACCTTCTTCCTTATTGTCCTATGGGCCACATCCACAGACAGAGACTATCCCTATGCTAAAAGAAGGGAAATGAGGATCGGATGGTGGTATAGCTACAAGCAGTGCAAATAGTTATAATATATCATCATAATCTGTCTCTTCGAGAGAAGCCCAAAATAATCTTGCTCTTGTATCTTTTCTAATACTACCATTAGATCCATGCTTGATCTAGCTATTGTTCTGCACAATGCATTTGTCCTCCGATCTTGGGACCACTTCCTATTAATTGTTTTCAATGGTCATATTTTCACATGCAGCACCATCCTCCACACTTGAGATGTTTTACTACTCTTCAAACATCCAGTTTGGGATTGTAATAGTTCAGGCCATGTTCCGCTAGATACCATTTGTAATTATTCAACTTCTTCTTTCATAATGTCCTCTCTGGGCAGAAGTCTCTAAGATTCTAGAGTATCCCTAAGTTGCCAGGTCTTCTTGTTTGAAGAAGGTGGATCAATAGATCCACAGCCCCAACATTGGGGTGACTGTCATCCTTCTGGGCTCTTCCCTGCCTCCCCGTTTCTTCATCTTCATCTCTCTGAGTTGTGAATATCTTTTACTTTGAGGCGCATCTTCACTGGTACATCTGTGTACACCTTACCTCTCTGACCAAGCACATAGATTCTATGTCTCTGAAGTTTCACTATAGCCCACAAACATTCTCTAGAAGCATCCAATCAGCTTCTGCTTCTTTCTACATACATACAATGTATAACTAAAAACTCTGCAAATGGAGAACATCAGGTTTCTTACCAGAAGATTCTTCTGGAGTCTTGGAGTCCAGAGTTGGAATGTGGCATCGTATTTGGAACGTATACACAGCTCAGAGATTCTCCCTGAGAAACTTCAAAGACCTTGGTACATAGCATGGCATCTGCCGTCTCACAATGGTCCGTTTCTTTCAACAACACCATTTTGCTCAGGTACAGTAATGCCAGGTCTCCTCTTAATGCAAATACCCAGTACCCATTAGCCCATTTGATTCATATCTAATCTGTCATCTTTGGCCCTCAAACTTTGATTCTCTCTAGATTTTCCACTGAAGTCTTGAAGGTACGAAATCCATTTGAATGCCTGCCCTTCTTCTTCTAGGCTATATCCAAGTCTCTGCAGAATGCACACTGTAGTCATGTAATAGGAACATCCTCCCCAAGGATGTCACAAGAAGATGTTTCATAAACTTGGCTGTATCAACTAGCAGCATTGCTTTGTTTTTGTGACATTTGGGAGAGAATGTATCCCTAGAAATGCTCTCCTTGGGCACAACCCCGACATATACCTTCATGATCATCTTGGGACTCCGGCATCCTCTGACACCACCTTCCTGTTTTAGCAGTTTTGTGGGGCTGTGAAGGTGCAACTCATAGCTGTCATAACTCCGTTTGAAGAGTTGTATCACATATAGCCCCGCAACTTCTCCAACCTGCAGAGATGGGAATACCCCAAAACCAATAGTGCAGAGCTGCTCTTCTTCCATCTGCATCTTCCATCAACGAATGCCACCTTGAACCCCTCGAGCCCATTTAAATAGACAAAGTTCTTCTGGGTCCAAGGCATTACAATAAGAATTTTAAAATCAAGGACTTGACCTGAGATACAAAGGGTCACAAATTCCCCGTCCCTTTCAAGGATAAGGGTAATTATCTCCAAGGATAATTTCTAAATTAGTATCCTTTCTAATCAAACGTAGAGGTTTCTTTATATCCAAGAGTCTCAGGTTAACTCACCATCAATCAACCGGTATATCCAGATGTCAGAGAGATGCAAAGGAGGCATACAAGAATAGTATTTACTTTTCTATTATCAACAACATGAATTATTCACTCTAATTTCTTGACCTCTTGAAAGGTTTCCTCTATTTCCACTACATATATTCATTTTTCTTATTATCAACAACATTAGACTCATCGTATTCTAATTTTTATTCCCTTGAAAGGTTTCCATTTCCACACACGGGAGGAGCCTTCTGTCTCTTTGAACTTTGCTCTCTAGATTTCCATTCCCCCTGCTGTTGTCATCATCCTTGTGAGAGTCCCTTCTATCAGCACTCTCTTGCATAGTGACTCGCACTTGTTACAAGTGTACATCTTCCTCCTTTGTTTTGGCTCCGCCACTATGGTTTTGATTTCTGCCACTTTGCTGTTCTTCTTTCTTGCATGAATGGCTATTATTTAGGGTTTACCTCATTTCCATTAGAAGGATATCTCCATCATTCTTATCTCCTTGAGTGTAATTGAATACAATCATTTGCACCAGAATCATATTATTGTTACACCTTTGCATTAACATGTCAGCCTGTGGGAAGTCCTCCCAGCAGTTAAATGGGAGGGACGAGCTCTGACTAACTACTTCTTCTCATATAAGTGAGAACATTCCCTTTATTTCTGTGGTTTCATAAAATATGTGAGGCCATAACCTCCTCCCCCATGACACAGTCATTATACACTTTCCATCCATGATAATCAGACTTGCCAGTCAATATATCATCGTATCTGCCAATAGTCCCCATACATCTCTTGATTTCCTTTTCACACCATCTTGGGCTTGCCCTCACTCACTTCCATGTTCTATGTTAATGATAACCATGGTATGTTCTGTTATAAACAAGCATTTTAATTTTTGTTATAGACCTAACTAATTTATAATTACATAAACACAGCAAAATGAGGAATATAATAAATAAATCAACAAAATAAGTCATGTCAGATCAGATTTTATGTCTTCTTGTCCATCATAGAGAGTGATGTGCATTACAGCAGTCATCAAGATGCATCAGCCAGCAAAGTCTTTCAACATCAGATCAGCCAACCTTCCATGTCACACACACTCTCAAAGACAACTCAAAATCTTAACTAAGTCAACACAAGAATCTCATCCAATCCAAGGATCCAGATTTCTGGCATCATCCGCATTTCATATCCATCAACATCATTCATATTTCCATATCCGCATTAACACGTGGGAGAGAGAAGCCTCTTCTATGCCAAAACCAATCAGACTATGAGAATGGGGATGGAGATGACATGAAATGGACACTGTCTTCTCCACTTATATCAGCCATGACAAAGGGATACATCATTAACTACATTTTACATTACAAATCTGGCTGACCTTTGTACATGTGGTAATAATAAAATCAAAATATAAGTTCTGTTTGTCCAAAAATGTATGATATCTAGATCATCTGCACTTCCAAGATAATCCAACAAAATACAGATCGTCATCATAGCAAGGTAAATATGTGAGTTTGACCTAGTTGCCCAGTCTAGTTTATTTGTTTGTTGAATAAGTACTGATACATTGATCTCATGAAAAGAGTAATGGTCAATTTATTGAAAGACAATCTTAAACAAGACCTCAAGTGCTCAATGGATGCTGTGGTGCCAATAATAAATCCATGATATCTCCCTACAAGAATTATTCACTACTTGAGACAATTAGATCTTCCAAGTCACTTCACAAGATAAATACCAATGACGACATCAACCAGATTATTAATGATATTATTACTCAATGCCATTATCAGCAGATGCTCAATTAATCAAGGTATAATAATATTCCCAAAGATACTTAACACCAAGATAATTTATCACTAAGTGTTTTAGTGAGTATGTTTATTGGATATGAAACTCTGAAACTATGTGATCAATCCTACAATGTCAAGAAGATACTAACTGTCTATACACAACCATGAACATTATCCAAAATCTGATTCAACTGAGCCCCTTATAAAATTGGGGGAAACAACAAGTAAATCAATAGATCCATGAAAAACAAGCATATGGTAATCAAATATGATCAATGAGATGCTCCAACAACTTGCCAAGGTAAACTTACGAGTTTTAGCCCATTTAAGATGCAATATTCAGTGAGTATACTTCAGATCTGGAAATAGATTTATTATAGCAGTAGGAAAATATGTAAACAGTACTTAATGCTACAACAAGTGCCAAATTATGCCCAAAACTTAGTAAGCTGTTAAAACTTTAAAAATTGAATTTTGAGGTTTTGGATGCTATTCTAGAAATATAGAGTATGATTATTCAGTTATGCAGAAATATTCCAGCTGTAGCTAAGAAATATATCTAGGCTAGATATGTAATGTCATAATAAAATCTTAGAGAATTTTATCACACTTTGAGGTGTTTTATTCAATTTAGATAACATTAGGTATCTATAAATTATTGGTCTGCATTGTATTCAGATTCTGTGGAGAGATAGAGTTGTTATCAAGCCTGGCAGTATTAAATGCTTAATACAGGATGTTACATAGATGGTTACTGTCCCATTCTTCTTATGAGAAATCTTTCAGATTGAGAATGACTAAGTAATGATGAATACCTCATTTTAAGAGGGAAATAAAAGGTAACTAGGTCTGGTCTTCATAATTGGCATGTAATTGTATTCTGAAATGATGTAATTAGCAAAATAAAATTATGATTGTGAACCTGGGTTTCCATGTGGCTCACATACATCTATTTAGATATTCCATTGAGAAAGCCTGTGACTTCCACTACGAAAGCTGCAAGAATTAATGCCAAAGGAGTAGCCCTTGGGTAGCCTGTCACTGTATATGCAGATTTGCAGCTCCAAGAATTAAGAATCAAGCTCTTCTTCCCACGGTTTCCAAGATGAAGAAAGATCAAAATGTCTTTACCTATGGAGCCATAACGATTCCGTCTTCATGCTCTGCTTCATTGAGTAGAACAATCACTTATATATGCAAGGTGATGGCACTTCGCATAAACACAAAGTTTGCATCTATAGTTTTCATGGACAATCACAATGAGAATTCGTATATCATATCACAAAGACATACGACTAAAGCAGGAAGAGGGCAAGAAAGCTTTCCGTTCAGGATGGCGTCCTCAGATCACAGTTGTAGCTTCTCACTTTTCAACTCCGTCTCCACCTCACTCCAGAGGGAGCCAAGCCGGGAGTGCCAGATGCGGCCCTAAAGAGGGAACCTGTTGTGGAGCTTAGGGAGCATTTAGGGAGTGCTTTTAGGGAACGTTTTTTAGGATGGAGCGTTTTGTTGTTTTTTTAGAAAGGAGCGTCGAAAGCATTTTTTTTAGGAGGGAGCATTTTCGAGAGCGTTTTTAGGGGAGGGAACATTTTCGAGAGCATTTTTTTTGCTTAAAGACTTGGTCCTAAATGAAATTACTTTGCTCATCACTTAAATCATCCATTTTCCGTTCTAACATATCAATAATTATAATCTAGGACAATTATTTTTAACATATTATATACAGTCGATTTGTGGTAATAAGCTACATTTTTAAGCTTCAAACCAGAAAGGCATTGCCCTTTTTAACACACCTGAGACAGTACCTCGCCATAAAGTGGAATGGATTTTGTTCAAACTAGGTTGAAAAGCATACATCATGAATTCTTCCCATGCAAGATCAACTAAAGATAGCAGATAAGTACATTTCATTAAAGAATAAAACACAAGCTATCTTTTATGATCATTGTGTTGTAGCATATAAGGCATTATATGACCTTTAAACTGTAGCAGCGAACAATAACACTTTCCATCTAGAAAGTACTATATATTATGATACTATTCTTTGTACTATTGTTAATGCCTTACACCTACTCCTTTCCTTACATTTGTTCAAGTTGATAGTCCTTTGCACCAAAGATGTATGCCATCTGAGACAAGGATGGATGATAGAAATAGCTGTTGATGTTTCATGAATGCCTCTACTCCTTTAGTCATGCATTATGGCTGCTTTAGAGTGGGGCTTCTGTATTCTGTTCATCTTTCTGAGATTTTTCAATTCTACGGGCAAAATGGGTAACAAGCTGAAGAAAATCCAATTGTTAAACTTTGGATAATTAATGATATGCTCTAGGTTGAATTTACTTTAAAAGAAATTAATGTATTCCTTGCAAGTAACACATTTCCATGTTCTCCAATTGGCTGACATGACGAATACCTAAGTGAGCCCAAGCAAGGGGATCCCATCTTCCTCTAGGACCACTTACTACCCTAATATTTTAACTCTATCATATTTTATTAAAAGATCCTATTTTTTTCTAAAGCAGCCATCACATAAAAGCATGTGGCTTTTTGCAGACAATATAAGATTGCAATTCAAAGCCCAAATGGTTTTACCCATTGCATCCCCAACATTACAATATCTACCATTCTTTAAGAGATGATATTTGAGTTGATGTCTCTCCAAAACTAGGAGGTATCATGTGATTTTCTGGCTATGCTCCATTGCTTTTTATTACTACACTATCAGCTAGATTTTAAATCTTACAACCACCTAGATTTCTAGTTTAGATAAATTTTCTACATTATTTCATCCAAGAATAATTACGTTGTATTTTTCATTTTCTCTAGTTGTACCCTAGAATTGTAACATTATATTTTATTGGATCATTATCTTTAAGTAATGTTCATATGTGCATTCTCTCTTCATTCTTACATCTTTACAAATACCTCTTTAAATTAGAGAAATTATTCTTCATTCTTACATCTTCACAATACCTTTTAATATTTTAAAAAAAAAAAAAAAGAAATTATTCACATTTTTTAATTATATTTTCCCGAGGGAAGACAATGTCAAATACATTAAGGCCAAGCCTTAGAAGATTACCATTACTACTATCCGCTTCAAATTTTAAAAATTTGACATTTCTCGTGGCAAGAGGGAAAAACAATAGATAAAATAGATTTACTATTTTCTAGTTTTTGTAATTTTTAACTTTTATAATCATGGAAACTTTATTCATTTCATATTTAATTTGATATTTTTGTAAACACATGAGCTAATAAGTTTAAAGTTTGAAACTTTGAAGTTGGCAATTAAGTTTATAACTCATTATGAATTATGAATATGATGCTTCATTGAAATTGAAAGTTGTTTCATTTCGTTTCATTTTATAACATTTCATTTCTATACAAATATTCTCTTTTGTAAATGTTAATTTTAGCTGAAGTAGAAAAAGTAACTTATAGACTACTAATTCATGATGATAAATTTATATATTGAATTTGAAAATGAAATTTAAGATTTGATTTAATCATGAGACTCAATAAAGTCAATATGTTGAATGTTTTACCCTGATAGAAATATAATTTATAGATTAGAAGATTATAACTTCTAGATGATTGATGTGTTATATGGTTCAATCTATGTTTTTATGTTTTATACTAATGCAAAGATTCTATATGCTTAGTTAATAATATTAAGTGCATCAAAATATAAAATATATATATTATAAAAATGCCTCAAACGCTTCCTAAAACTTTGAGTTTGGGGTTGGCACTCTGCCTCCCGCTCCCACTCCCATCTACAACTGCATCCGGACTGCCACTTATGAAGCTCTTATATGCAAATTTCCATTCTGAGTATATGACAATATAAACGGGATCTTCAAAAAGTCTCAATGTCATGTGAGACTTCGTTTTAAAAATCAGCTGGTTTACCTGTCAGCTCATTGGACGAGTCATTAGGTTGGTTTGTCCCACAGGCAGCCAGCCAAGCATTGTCCAGTATCAGCCGGCGCATTTTAATGGCCTGCCTTTGCATTGCAGAATGAGAAACCACAATGGCCTTGTTCTGCCCGAGTTAACTCACGGTTTTAAATCTTCAAATGCTTCTGCAGTCAAAAAATCTGATTTTAGACTGAAACCGGATTTGCCCCACAGAATAGCCTTGAGGTTTCGGGGTCCCTGCCGTGGCCCAAAAAATCTGGATTTTGTGGACTGAAACCTAGATTTTGTCTCTTAGGTTTGTTTGAGGTTTTCTCAAGAGTTGTGAGTTGGTTTTTGAGAACATGGTAATGTTAAATTCTTAAAGTAAAGTTATATTTTCCTACCTCATTTTCATCCTTTACTTAAATTTTTAACATTACTATGAAATGATCAGATGTTTAGAGGAAATTCAACTTCATTGATTTTATATGCAGAAAGTAGAATTTAGATCTTATCACAAAATCCAAATACTGGTCGGGCTTTTCAAGATTTCAGATGGTTATTGTAACAAACATCAACACTGCCATATTAGGTATAACCTAGACAACTGAGCAACAACTCTCTATACCCTTGATGACATGGATGTTAGTATTAATGACCAAGAATACAGGACTATAGCAACAGATACAATATAGGGTTAATACACTAATGGAGAGATAATTCCAAACACTAATCCACTCCAAATATCAGAGAACTGGCTTAAAACCTTAAAAATTAGGTCATGTTAGGGTTTTCCATGAGCCATCTAGGTTCTTATTCAAATTAAAACTCTCCTATCAAATATTTACAAAACAAATAAAAATAATAAAATGTCATATATAGCCATATATAGACCATACCTCTCCGATTTTACGTTCACATGCTGCTGTGATTGTCAAAGTGCCTCTTGTATTCTTTCCGTTTTCTGTCGACTTTCATGGGCACTATCATCTTTATCCAAAGGTGCCACATAGAGGAGCTACATACTTTTCTGATGAACTCTCTCAAAGCCACCAAGGACAAAAATGAAATCACATGAAGGGTTGCCACTAAACCTTCTTAATCACATCTACCGTTAGATACTGAGTAGCCTTAGGCTTCACTACTATGACATCGGGAGGGCTTTACCATTCTTTCTCAAAACGATGTTTTCAAATTTGATGTCTAAGAGACTTGTATCCCTTCTCATAATCTATTTGTATTTCATTGACTTCAAGGCACCTTTGAGAATGCTTCAAAGACATGAATATATACATGTTATTGATTTACAAGCCTGGCCGATGGAACTAGCTTATACTTAGTGTGTATGTGTGTAGAGATTGCATGAAGATAAGGATTCAAATTTCTCTTTGCTACATGTAATGAGTTCCTTGATTTCACTGGATAGATCACAAAAGGATGTTCGCTAATTGTCTTTTTGTTGAAGTAATCTGTACCTTGCAAATGCAGGAAAGTAAGATCTTGAAGCCTTTAAATTGCGGAGGGCCTTAGAACTGCCCTTATAATGATGTGCTTCAATCTAGGACAAGTCCTCCTCAATGACTACCAGCAGATAATACCCTTCTAGCTGTAAATGAAACCACCTTTTAAGTCCTCATAGTCCAAGCATCATAATGTCAAATGCCTAATTTTTCTATTGATTAGGGAGTCTTGAATCTTTCTGCCTACCAGAATAATAAATTCATAATAAGGATGTCAAGAGAAATGTATATAAATAATCTTCAGACTGTCTGAGCAAAGAAGTCCCTGTATAATTGCTTCAACGAGGGGCAATGACACTTTGCTTATACTTAGAATCAAGTCAAAGTAATGTACAAAGATGCTGAATTGATCCATTTTAAATTCTCACAGATAGGAATCAATAACTCATTCAAGGCTATTGTGGCTCAATTGCAATGCTTTCTTATTTGAAGAAAAACACACAGTCCTCTTCAATCAGTCAGCGTAACTAATACCGTAGGTTTAACTACCGTTCTTTATATGCTGAATTACTTCATGCAGCCTCTCAGAGGGCTGATGTCTTCATTTAAAGAGCTCACTCATATACTTGCTATGTTTTTTGTTTTGATCTCTATATCATCATCCTCAGATATTGACAAGGTACTAAAAAAATTTGATAGTGTTTTATATATTCATGAGCCTCACTTATCATATGTTTTCTCTTTGTGACTTATCTATATTGTAATGCTTTGTGTTTGGAAACATGAATAAAAATCTTTAATCATGTTTGCATGTGCCACATGCATATTTTACAAAACTGAAGTTGAAAACCGAGTCGACCGAGTCATTACCGATTCGGAAATAATACCAGCCATTACCTCGCCCAGTAGCCGACCGATTCCATTTTTAAAACATGTTATATTAGAGTTCAGATGAGGTGCCTGAGGTCATAAATATAGATGACAAGGGAAGCCACGTACAGGATAGAAGAGTCATTAAGAGAAGTAGCTATGTATTCATACGGCTCTTACAAGGACAAGCTTGGGTGGACAAAGAAAGGCAGGGGCAGCGTTGTCCAAGTGTAAGCCGCACCATTACACTTATATTGTTCTTAAAGAGATGATCTCAGCTGCGGAGGAACCAAAGAGAAGGAGAAGACACAGCCAAGAGAGCTTGAATGGTTCCAGCAATGGCTAGGTCATACCTGATCTTGTTAGCTCACACTGAATCTCTATAAGTAGTTAGTCTGAAAGGGGTTTTCCTCTCAAAGACCGAGGTTTTGCTCGTCTATACCATGTTATGCCTTGAACATTTATGTTCATGCATTGGTTATCAGTTGATGAAGAAGAACACTAATACCCAATAAGAAGAAGATCCTAATCTAAAGAAGTAAAAAGCATTCATGCTAAATACTAATAGAAGATAAATCAATTCTGTGTTACTGCCCTAGATTTCAATATGGTTTCGTGAGTTAAGGCAAATGAAGTCAAAGGAAGGGCATCTAATCAAAGAGAGCACTCAAGGATCGAGTTTCAAGAAAGGTGATTAAGCAACTTCAAGGTTGAATAAAGAAAAGATCAAATCAAGAGCTTGTATAGTCAAACTCTGGGACTAAGAAGCAACTAAGCACACAAAAGTTTTGGATCTCAGCCATCATCAAAAGGGAGTTTGCTTGTCATCATAAAAGGAGCACCCCTTTTTGAAGAAAGGCTTTTTCATTTAAGAATATTCAATCAAAAGGCTCTATCACATCTTCTTCATCCACTATCAAAGGACTAAGTCAAGATTTGATCTTCACTCTTGTCAAGTATCTTTCTACCTTTAATCAAATTTTAAAATGATTTCCTGTGGTTTGTAAGAGATCCATGGTTGGTTGGGTCATCGAAATTGCATGGAAAAGGAGGTAGACAAACTCTCCAAGAAAGTGAAGTTTAATAATCATATAACTTCTGGAAAGTCCAAGCGTTATCTCAATGCTACAAGGAAAGTGTACTGTGTGACTGGGAAGATCTTATGAAATCTGGCCAAAGGTCCCCATCCCTATATAGTAGGATTGGAGACATCAAAGAGATATATGATGTTTAGAAGAACGAGTTCTTCTAAGAGCGCGATGAAGAAAACACATCACTCAAACCTGGCCTACAAAATTGAAGGTATCAAAGAAATGAAGGATATCTTCATAAGACCTCTTAATTTGTGAGACTAGTAGAGCGATAACAGTATAATCAATAAGCTGTCCTAATGCACTAACCGGTGAACAAGGTAACAAATGTCCATGGGGATACAGAAGTTACCCTGATTGACAACTGTGGCCTATGCTAGATAGAAGAAGATCGAGTTGAGGGTAAAAGTGTTGGAAGGCTTAAAGATTCAAACATTCGTATGAAGGAAAGGTAAGTTGTACCTGATCTCAGTGCAGTGAAGAGCATAAATAAGATTCAATGCCAGGTTTAGTATTATTGAGAAAGATTGTCCTAAAGGGGACACACAAAGAGGAAGCAGTAATGAAGTCATATCACCTAAAGGTGGAGGAAGCAAAGAGAGAAGTCCATAAAGAGAAGTAAGAATTTATTATGATTTGAGATAGTCTCCCTCACAAAAGTTCCTGTCATAGTTCCTAAATCTTTATAGGATATAGCTATAATAAATAATACACGGACAAGTATCATGGTACATTAGAAACAAGAGTTTAGTGACATCACTATGGTAGAACCATGAACGATGGACGAAACAAAAATCCACACTGCTCTAAATATGAAGAAGAGCCTTGGGAACCTCATTAGAAACTTAAGGAAAGCAGGTCATCCAGACAAGTCTATCATACCAGCCAAAGAAACAACCATGATAGGAGAAAAGATCTCACATCTTCAGGTCCTCATTGAGGTTCACCAGATCAGAAGAAGTGGCAGCCATCAAGAACTCCAACTGCAGAGTTCCATGGGATGAGGAAGTGATGACATAAGAGAGAAGGCATCAAAGGTTGAAGATATTCTTTTCAATCCAAGATCACACTAAAGAAGCCGATGACCTAAAGGTAAACAAAGGTAACAGATTAATATCATAAATGGTATGCTGTACATCAGAAGTAATATGATCACTACTTATCTGAGAAGCAGAAGGCTCAAAGGAAAAAATCTCCTCCTTCCGAAAGGACAAGAAGGCAGAACAATAATGACAAACTATAATATGCCCTCATGTGAAAAGGGAGGTGGTTATCTACACTAAGGAGCTCCATTGGAAGTCTTTAATGAAACGTGGAATAGGTGATGAAGAGATCGTGAGATATGCAACAATGGAAAAGCAACACATCTAGAATAAGAAGGCATTTCACTGAGAAACTTAAAGATGAAGATCTCCGATGTAAGTCCAAAAGATGGAGACCTTGAGAATGGAGGCTATCTTTGGAGATTAAGCCAATACAAGTGATGTTGATTTCCAAGAAGATGTCATGATGAAAGACCATCAAGCAAAGGTAATTGATTTGTTGTTCATTTTCATGAACAAATATCTCGAATGGGCTTATGCATACCAAAGGAAGAACTTTATGGATATTCTCCAAGAGGTCATATAGAAGAATGTATAAATCCTCCAAAGACAGCATGAATAGCAGCATGGACATTAAGTAGCAGCAGCCGTATGAAGACTCCGATGGACACTTTTTGATGAAAGGAATGATGATGATCACTGTGATGAAAGGATGGATAGACAGTTCCTATAGCAGTCCCAAAAGGTGAAGACTCCATAACAAAGAAGAAATCACATGACAGCCAAGAAGGACTTCTTCGTTGTGGAAGTCGTCTCATTGCCCTCACTTGAGGAGTGCTGTAGGTCCCCAATTTAAGAGGGATTTCATAAATAAGTTTCTTGAAGGAAGAACGAAACGCAGCACAAGAGGGAGCTTAGTATCTTTTCTGTAGAGAAATTAGTACATTCTGTTGAAAATGTCCTCCCAATTAAGAGGAGGACATATGACTTTCTACTTCATGGTGTTTGCTAAGGTAATTGTGACCAAGACTACAGGCCGTAAGTCAGTGAAGGCCATGAGAGGAGGATATCGTCTTTGTCTTCTACATGGGAAGACAAAATGGAGGGGATTTGGGTAAACATCCTGTCCATTTCCTTTGAGATGAGTCAGGTTCAAGATAAGAGTAATGCAAAGGTCCATATTCTTCGACGACCGGGAATCCAAAAGAGTTAAGATAGTCCTTGTGGAACATACCTCTAAATTTCAAGCTGTTTGCTCAAAAATTTCCTTCGATTTTTAGCTACCAAACCTTACATTAAAATGTACTAAGTCTCCTTAATTTTAGTACTAAGTTACCGTTGTTTCGCTACAGTAATGACAACAAGTGCCCAAAATCTCTGTTTAACTACAACCTCTTGGTCTAGGTGCGTCTCCTGCCTTCCCCATGTGCATGTTACCCTTAACTTCGAACTTTGGGCTTGTGTGTGGTCTTTTCCTTGCTGTAATATGACTTCCTTCAAAGAAATGCTATCTGCTAGCCTTCTTCTTCTTCTTTCTCTCTAACTCACATGGAATGAGCCTCCTCTTCGCTTCTCTTTGTCCTTCTTTTTATTGCCATAATAATAGGAAGTCTATCCCTATGATCATGTCAGATTTAGATCTCACTTTCTCTTGATCAATGGTGGAGATATAACTCATTACTGACCCCCTCATGTCTCCTCATTAATGGATACCTTGGGAGAGTGCTTTGGACATGTAGTGTGATGTTGATAACACAAGAAGATGTCATGATGAAAGACCATCACAAAGGTAATTTGATTTAAGTGTTCATTTTGTTTTGAACAACATCTAATGGGTTTATAAGACTCGCCAAAGTAGTTGAATCATGTATGACTTCCAAGAGGGCCATAGGTAAGAAATGTAAGACCTTCCTAAAATATAAAGGAATAAAGTAGCATGACATTATGCTAAATACAAGACCGATGGATCACTTTGATAGCAATTATTTACATAATCACCATGGATAAAGATGATGGTATGTGCCTCATGAAGAAGTCCCAAAAGGTGAAGACTCCATAACAAAGAAGAATTCATGACATTGAAGGCAGACTTTCAAAAGCAAGAATGCCTGTTGACTGAATTAGGAGAGGTTGGGTCCTGTCTAAGAGGGAGTTTACAACAGTTTTAGTTGGAAGAAACTGCACCCAAGACAAGAGGGAGCTTAGGTACATTCTTTCGTAAGAAATGAGTACATTCCTTTATTGGAATGTCCTCCCTAACAAGAAGGAGTGGATATATATGATTCTCTACTTCATGTGTCATGCACTAGACCAAGACTCCTTCCATAATGCAGTTTCCATAAAATGTATTGCCAAGGAGGGAGAGAGAGACACACTGAGTCTCCTGCTCCCTGCATGTGGTAAACACAAAATGGAGACTTCAAAAATATCCTGCATCCATTACCTTGAGGATGAGTCACAGCATCCAAGATAGTAGTAACAGACCTAGAGATTCTTCTACCTATCAGGAATCCAAGATAAGGATAGTCCCGATGTAACACACCCCCACTGAAGGTCAGCATCAATGTATTCTCTCGCCATTCTTTTAAAAGGCCAAACCCACATTAAATGTACCCAGGTCTCCTGGCTCCAGCACTGTTGATCTGCTAGCCTTCTGTGGGCTCACGTGCACCAAGTGCCCCCAAAATCTCTGCTGAGCTAATCATGAACCCTCCCGATCTAGGTGCCACCTCCGTGCCTCCTCAATGTGCATGTTATCTCCCAACCTAGACCTTGGCTGGTGTGTGGTCTTTCCTGTTGTAATATGACTTCCTTCAGCAAATGTTATCTCAGCTTCTCTCTCTCTCTCTCTCTCCAACTTTACATAGGTTATCAGAGCTCTTGCCTTTTAAACTTCCTTTTTAGTTACTACAATAATAAGAGAAGCCTCATTCATGATCATGTATATTGAGATTAGACTCAGCTTTCTGATCAGGTTATGGAGTTATAATCTCACATTGACCCCCTCTCATGTCTCCTCATTAATGACTTCGCTATCACTTCATATCACTTTAATATTTTTGTACAATACTGTACTCTTTTTTCTAAAAACGTTGACAGTTTATATGTTGCTACCACTTAAAACCTCAGAAAATGACTAGAAAAGTTACACTAATTTTAATAATCACATTGTCATACTGGGTGCAGGAAGTTTACTTGTTTTCCTAGGCTAAGGCAAAAGCACTAGGAAACACTCATAGTACTCTTTTCTCAACAAGAAAATATAATATTGGCCAAGGTAAGTCTCATTTACAATAATCAACTTATTTATAAAACTCCTAATCTTTTCTTTTATTGTTTATAAAGAAATAAAATAGAAAACAAAAATATTTACTAGTTTGCTTTTATTGATTTTTATCCAAGATAATAAGCACTCTTGGAGTTTTGAGCCACTGTCTATATTCTCCAAGGTGAGATATACCTTGTTTTTGTCTTAATACAACCTTTCACAAGGTTTAACAGTTTTATTTTAAAGATCTGTGTTAAATTACAAATAACCATACCTCAGATCCAACAATTTCAGAAATACAAGTGCCATTTCCAAGTTTCTATCATAAATCCTTGCATAAGTTTCCATAGTTTGCTTTTTAAATTTTAAGGTTACTAATTGGTTATTTAGACCATTCATTCATTTAGACTTATTAGCTGAATAAATTACAGCTAATGGTTGAGGATTTGATCCTAAATCCTGCAAATGCTTCCACTGTTAAAGACAGATTTTAGCAGTAAATCTTAAAATTAGAAGGTATATATTAATATATCCTTGCTTTCATAGTATTCCCCACTCCTAGATCACTAATCTAGTGTACATATGACTTCTTGGAGTGGCCTAAAAGGGGGTTACTTTGTTGCTTTTGCAGTTTTCTGCGCTTTTAAATTATAGTCACAGAACAACAAGCAGATTAACAAATGGCAACCCCTTCAAAGGTATGACTTCTATGATAAGCCTGCATGGTAAGAATACTATTTGTTTTATTTTGCTTTGGGTTTTTTATAAGCTTTTAATATTTTTGCTGAGAGGAATTATGGTTTTTCTACATTATTTTCTGTGTTAATATTATTTTCAATAATATAATAGAAATAACATTCCTTCCACCTCACTATAGCTCCAAATAGGTACTGTCTGTCAATCCTTTTGAGTGAATCATCTTGTGACAAGAGGCATATTCTGCAGTGTCTACATGAGGGCAATGCAACTCTGTCTGTGCTCAACGTGGAGTTCACATATGTCCTTCTTTAAATATAAATAAAACATTCTCTGGGTAGATAGTTACTTGCTGTTACATAAAAATGAATATGCATGTTTAAGTTAGCTTAATTGTTATCAAAAACATCAATAATTCAACCCCACTATGGTCGATCAATTTGTTGTTGATATTACAAATCAATGTAAAAATATTTTTGTTTTTATCTACCTGCTATAAATAAAATATTTCATTTCAGATGAGATAATATCAATTCATATCAACTTTATAAGAGAAAGTAAATATAAGAAGTAAGTAAAGAAAAAAGTGTAAGATGTTTAAACCTTATACTTTTCAAAAATATTTATTTAAATAAATTATTTGAAGACTGCAGGAAAGAACAAATTATGTCGATAGAAACTTCATAATTGCATAGTAAAATATTAAATAAAATATTTTAATGTTGTATATAATAAAATGTCCAATGTCCAAAGGAAAAAAAGTATATTAATGTGAAAAATAAAATAAAAAGTATCAAATATTTCTAATAAAATAATAAGAGAGATGTAAATTATCTTATTTTATATAAAATTAATGTGACATTTAAAATATTCATAATAATAAAAAAAATTCAATGGGTCATCAATAAAATTCTTTTTACAAAAAGAATACATATTTAATATATACTTAAAAAAATATTTTAAGTCAATTTAAGTATTTTTTTGGGTCAATTTTTCATGAAATCCAATGGTAATGATCAAAGCTTGAGTTATACTTCATATTGTTGAAAATGAAATTAGGTTCGGGTCTTCATAAATATGAAATGTACTTTTGATTCTTGTAAATTAAAAGGAATAAAATAATGCCTGAAAGAAGAGAGCAGAGACATGGTCATGTCATACTTTATTTTATAGGTCAAACACCCTGAGTGCTTCTGGTGTTCTGTCCTGAATAAGAAGTCAAAGCTATCATTATGCTGAAGACCGACTAAAAAGTACATTGTAACTGTAAAGAAAAATTATTTTGTCTTTAAAAGTGCTCTGGAATAATTCTCCAAGACCAAGTCAGTCTAGAGGCTCCTGTCAGCTCATGAGTGCCATATCCACCTTGAAAGAGTCATATATATAGAGGGAACTTGCCCTCCTGAGACACAGCCATCGACTACTCATTCCAGTGAAGGAAGAGAAGAAGCAGTTTAAGAACAAAGAGAACCAGATACTTTTGTTTGGGCTATTTCTCTCTCACACGTGCTACAGAGGACTAGGGCTGAATGGCTGACGACGGTTTCTATCTACAAGTTCATCGTGAGAAAAGAGACAAGAAGGTCAAGCAAAGGTCCCCAGCAGCCATCCTGTCTCCAAGTTGAGAGCAAGCGAAGGTCAAATGGCTGGTCAAAAGGGAGACGGCTCACACGTGCAGCAACTGCAGAAGGCTTCAAAATTTCAAATCTGCAGCGGAGTCACAAAATTTCCAGTATCAAAAGGTCGACGGCGTTACTCAAGAGACTGATCGGTTTGATCACTGTGTTACACATCATCTCATCAAGAGGTTTGATCTATCTGGAGGGCATGTGGCCACCCAAGGTCATGGAATTCGTCAAGTGAAGGAATATATAAGAAAGAGAAAGAGATTTGCAGGTTTTCCTTCCAAGAAGAGGTTTGGCCCTGGCTTGTAGCCTAAGTATCTCCCCCGTGTTGCTGTTCTTTCTGTTTTGGTAGTTGTTTGATGATTCACACACCTAATAATAAGTAATATGAAACTAATAAAGTAAAAGACATACAAGCAGTTAATTATAAAGAAATCATCGACCATTGCCCAGGATTTCTCAACATATATATAGCAATCAAAAATACAATTTAAACAAATGGAAAATTAGCATATTCTATATATAGAGAGAAACTACTGTGATATGTTGGGATCTATTAAGGGATGAGATGGATGCAGTTTTTTTCCAGTTTTAAGACTTCAAAAGAGAGGTTTTGCACCCAAAGAGACTGATCCTCTCAGCACATGCGTTGATCCGTGCTTAAGATGGATCTATACCTGCAAGGTAGTCTTCCCATAGCCATTTAGCAAGAGTTGGGGCTTGGGGGGTGGGACCCATGCTGAGGTGGAAGGGCACTATCTTATGTACCATCTTAGCTGCTCTTTAAGAATCTTGAAAAGATTGCTAATTCAGGGTAAAATGTCCTTTAATTTCTTTGGAAGACAAATTCTAAGGCTCTTACAAAACGGAGTTATCAACAACGTAAGAAAAGGATCACTCGTCTTGCAGTTGAATGACTTCTGATTGTCAGAGGGAAGCAGTCTCCTACTTCCCCAAAATATAATAAAGGGTTGATATTAGTTGTGAGATCTCCATCCTATGCATTGTTCTAATGAACATGGTGGTAGTCTAGGTATCAGATCGTCTAGTATTTCTGTCTAACTAAGGATTTGAGAAGTTATTTGATACTTGTTTGGATTCAGTGTCATTGTTACCAATGTTTAACGATTGAGCTGTGTACAAGCATGGATGCTCAGCACCTCCTTTTTTCTATAATATATTATATGTATTCTTATCTATACCTAAGGTAGAATATAATAGCAGTCAATTTTGAGACCTGGGGTGCCAAAATATAATAAATATGCTGAGAAGAATACATGAGTTTGAAAAGACTGTTCCCTTCAGTAACATGCTGTTTGTTAATAGGAATTAATTATCACAGAAATATCTATCCTAATGCACAATAATCTCACACTTTATAGTCTGACCCCACCATTTCCAGAGTGATCATTCCTAAAGCCACTTCCAAGAGGACTACCCAGTTTGGATCACAATGCCTTTGATAACTCAGATGGAAAACAGATTACCAAAATAATCATTCTCTGCAATGCGTAGTGAAGTTCTAAATCTGTTTAGGACACTTCTGATATGCTAGGTGTATATCTCCTTAACGGAAAAAAATCTACAATGAAATAATAAATAATGATACTGTTGGAAGGATAGTTTATATATTGATTCATGCAATATTCCAAGTAATACAATCATAATCATAGCTCTAATACCACCAGCACGTGAATGTTTTAGCAAAATATTCACGACTGATATATGATAACTATAAAAGAATTTGAGTTGTTAGTACCTATGATCGGAACCAGAGACAAATTTTTCTATTCTCATTTTTAGGTCCTTTTGTCAATCTCTGTTGGTGTCGATACTAAAGAAAATAACATATTCTTGTCAATTTAAAATCTAATAAGAGTAATCGATATTTTGTTGGAAGGACAAAGCAATGTGGAAAAAGTCAAGTCGGGATTAAATCGGCAGGTCCAAAAAGTTGAAAACTCGAGAAAGTTGGGAGTTTTTTGAAAAAGCTCTGCAAAATTGAAAAAAAAACAAAAATATTCATTTTTGCAAAAAATTGAAAAATCTATTAGTAGTCCACTCACCAGATTTTTGGAGGCCGCAAAAAGTCGTGACTTCGAGATAGAATTCAAGGATTTTCGTATATTGAAAACAAAAAGTCAAACATAAAATATGGAAAAATTGGATTTTTTCAAAAAGTCTGGACTTTTGCCGCATTTTTCACACTATTCAAAGCCTTATAATCAGCTTAAGAGCCACAATCATAATCAAAGAGCAGACGCTAACAAAATTTAGTTTGAATTGCAAAATATTCAGCTTGGCTAGATATATGGAAGAATGAATTTTATTTAAAGGAATTGAAACTTTGCCCAGATCAAACTGAGAGAAAATTCTTCTCTTTTCATTTTAGGTCCTTTAAGTCTGTTCCTGCTATTGGTTTCAGATATCAAAGAAAGCCAATATACTCTTGTCAATCTCAAATCGCACTCATCTTCTACATGTCAATGGAAGAACCCAAAAAGATTATTATTTAAGTATTGAACTAAAATTCAATGTACCCAGTTAAATTCCTCTCGCTTCATTGTTAGATCCTCTCTTTGTTCTTTGTCGTTTTATTCAGATGCTGCGAGAAAATAGTGTTCGTATACTTTACATTATTTCTAGTTTGTTGATGCAAAGTCAGATGGTAACAAGTACAGTACCATCGCATTAGCTACCTTCTATATTGGTATCAACCTTGGTGACCAACTTCTACTGAAATAAAAAGCTGACATTTCATCTTTTATACTATCCATCACTTTACTTCCTATATTTCCAAAAAGCAGAATAAAATAATAGAGAAACTTATGGAGAGCCCAAGCAAGATAGGAAAATATGATATGGATTCACTATTAGACGCAAGGGAGACTGTATTAAAATCTGAAGAAAAAACACTGAAAATTCATGAATAGCCATTAAACCATCCTATATTTGTATACCTGCTACACACTTTTCCTACACAAATCATATCATGAAAAGGTACGACGTAATCCACATATACATGATATTATTTCTACGTTATCATACAAATCTTGTGTATGGTACTTCTTAAACATTGACCTGAGTTTTGCAGTATGTGCATGTAATATCCAGATATTTGATCTTATTATACTACAATGAATAACATACCAAAAATGCATATGGTGGTACAGCTCATAGAAATAATTATGTATCCACATACATTGGTCTAAAGATAGATCAATATGATTCAAAATATTAATTTATACAATATTAATAAATTTGATCATTTTATGATCATTGATGCAAAATTCTTTCAAGGTTACTTTATCTGTATCTAAGGTAGCAGGAAAAAATGCAAAACAATAAAGATTGTAGAAATCGTAACTTTCTTAGCAGCACACATGAAAAGAAAACAATCTCCCCCAATCTACCAATCAATTTCCTAAAATCTTAGCAAATAATCTTCCAAATATTAGTAATCAAATCACTCCGACACGGATACATGATATGAGGATTCAGTGTCCCATACGTGTTTGACCTCGGAACAGACACGTAAGGACACGATATATATATATATATATATATATATATATATATATATATATATATATATTAAAAATAGATATTTTCAGCAGTTCTCATTCATGATACAATATATTGATTGCATGTCAGATCTTCATCTAGGATAAAGTTTTATACAGATATGTATACAACATACCATATATTCATCACTGATTCAATAGGAGAGTATTAAGATATTTTAGTTTTTCATTATTCATTAAAGCAAAGCCAAAACATATATAGTAGGAATGCAATGAAAATAGAATACAAATAAGGCACCAACTATACAAGTCTACAAAGAGAAGTCTTTGTGAGTCACCAATCATCATCAAAATCAACATCACTATCATAGTCACCATGGCTCTGCATCCCCCTCCTCTCAGATCCAATGTCATCTTGATCTGTTGGTGGAGTAGATGACTTCTCATAATGACAATGACTATCAAAAAGTGATAGGCTCTAGTAACTGGCTCATTTAAGATCCGTTGGCCACGCCAACTCACATTGTTGTTCCAACCCATCTGACTGAGAAAAGACCACATTTGCCTTTCAACCACTGACATCCCTTTCAGGGTTAGTGACGCAGGTAGGTGGCAGCACGCTCTTCATTGTTCTGGCCTGGACTCGGCTCAGTTTCTTCTTGATACTGTACAATTCTATGATGTGTCCACTCCCTGCACAAGAGAATGAAGTCACTCCAGCAGGAGAGCCTGCATTTTGTCCTGTAGAGGAGCTTGTTGCCTGAGTTGTCTACCTAGTAGGTTTCTGAATGCAGGGCTACCTAACACACTATATCCTGCACCAATTAATGCCAGTTTGAAAACTCTAAAGGCATCTCTGGCTCCTATCAAGGAGCCAATTCCCTAAAATCCACCTCAATGCATCTTCCTGTGAAATTTCACCATCATGGGAGGAGGGAATCTACTGTAAGCAGTCCTACCATCAGTCAATTTTAAGTGGCTTTGTTGGGATTTGGGTCAAATGAGTGAGCCTTAAACAATGAAGGTGCACCTTGTCCCATTTGCCTACAAAGAATATCCAAGGGTGGTAGTAGCTACTTTGATGATGTCTGTATACTGCAAGTACTCCACCTGGGAAAAAGGCCAGTCTTTTAAAACTCAATCATGGAATCTCATCCCTCTTTATAAACCTCTCCAGCATAAGTCAATGGTCTCAACAAAGAAATGAGTAGGTCCATGATCTTAATAAGTAGATCACCTTCCTACCAGCACTGTCCACACTGTCCTTCTACTAGAAGTTGGCTGATTCTATCCAAAAGACTAAACTGTGGGGCCACACCAAGGTCTCAAGAGCTGTCTTGACTCTCCCTCAACCTCTTCACATGATGAATGAAGAGGTAACTTGTATTCCAGAATCTTCAACAATGATAGATTTATCTACTCTTTGGGATTGTGAGGGCATTGAAGAGATTGCAGGAAAAGCAGATATAAATGTGTATCCCTCACAATACTTCAAATCCAGCATATCAGTTATGGATTTGGTACAATTCAAGAAATGGACAATGCAAGGTGTCCAAAATACTAGGATTATCACAATCATACTAAAGATCCTTGCAAACATGTGCATGATTCAGAATATCGTACAATAATCAATACCTGGCACTTATTGAATTTCTGATAAACAACTGTTCATATATTGCATCCTATTTGTCCAAGTGCATTCAATTGACGTAAGAAAACTTCAGATCATTTAGTTAAATATATCAAAGAAGTAGATGAGTGGGTATATCGGATTCATCCTATCCATCAGAATAATATTAACTCCAAAATGTTACTATAAGTTGATTCAAATAGCTCAAGGACAACCACCTTTTGCTCTAGTCAATAATGGTTTTCAGTTTCTTCCACCGTGAGGGCAGACACTGATGGAGCCTTGAGTTGAGCTTCAAGGCGACCATAAATAAAGATGAGTTGCAATATTTAAAGATATGGGAAGTTCATAGAAAAGAATGCAATAAAGAGAACAAGCCTTCGCTTCTTTCCAAAATCATCCATTGTACCAGCAGCACTGCCTTTATTTCAAGCCATTCCCCTACCAAAACTCTCAAACGGAAATTGTTGATGTTTTCCTCAAGAAAGGGTGGGATCATCATTTTATTTTTTGATGTTGCACCACCTTTGCATATACCAACATGGTTTTTCCATTTTCTCTTACAAAGATATAAGATGCTGTGACCACAACTCGCTAAAGCCAACAAATGATTTCACATGTAATAGTGCTCATGAAATGATCGTTGCAATAGTTGTGACAAACAACATTGTCTCCTCCCTTCAACTACTATACCTCTTGCCTCTGGTGACCTATCATAAAGTGATATTTTATATTTTGAGCATGTTGTCTTCCTCAACATTTAGTTGTTGTTGCACTACCTAATGACAGTGGGAATACTGTAGACCTAATGAAATCTGCCAATAAAAGGTGTTCACCCATATCTTCCCTTCTTCATGTCTTTGATTGAGCCATGAATGCTATAAAAAATAAAGAAAAATGTGCACAAAGTTGTAAAAAAAATGTACATGTAAAATTAATTTAATAAAATGCAAAAAAATAGAAAACAAAAAATGCACTTACTCCGTTGCTTTAACGCCCAGCTAAACAACCTTGTAATTCCCAGTCATACCTACAGTTAGTATATATATTAAATGAAAGTGAGGTGAAGGAAATTAAAACTATCTCTTTGCAGAATACAAAATTTTTCTAACTGTAAATAACCCATTCCCCGAGTTATACATACAATGATATTAGCGCAAAGAATATATATTTGATAGCTATATTCATTTATCTGCATACATCGTGGATTAGTATACCTTTCAATCATTAATTAATAAGTCATCTTGAGTTAGAGATTAATATTAAGATTTCAGATTAATATTCATATTAACTAAGTATAAATTATATGAAAAGGACTAATAGAAAGAAAATAAACTTAAGTTAATTAATATATATATATAGTTAATTAAATATTCCAACATAAGCCTTAATCATAAAGATACTCAAAATTCAAGTCGCTTACCCCTAAAAAGTTAAAAACAATCTTCTCTTTAATATCAATCACATCTCCATCAATAACATTCATACCTTCATTGATGAAAAATCAAATCTTGATAGAGAAGAAGGCGGTGGGGGAGGATGTTAGGGCGGTGGAGAAAGTCATATAAGGAGGATGATACGAAGGTGAAATGGGATCGGTCTTTTGAACTTCTGTTGATTACTAAGTGCTATTATGGAGGGAGAGGATTTGTGCTAAAAGGGAGTCTCAGGGTTCTTGGAAATCTGGGCAAGGGGGCAGAGGAGACATCCTCTGGGTCTGGGATTGTTCCTGGATTGGCTGGGAGGACTTGATTGTTCCGGTAATCTGTTCACGACATCACAAGGAGCTCAACAAATCTTCAGCCCGCTTCAGGATTTGTAAATTTGTGTTGATTTTCAAGTATTCCTCTATGTATAAATTAATTTTGCAAGCTGAAATTTCAATTTAGCTGTTACAATGTTTCATTGGATCTGTTTTTACTTAAATTGAAGTTCAGATAGGTACATTTAAGAAATCAGGGGACAGAGTCATTACATATGGTATCAGAGGGGTGTTTCAAACCCTTTTTTGACCTTATAGGCCCATAGGACGAAGTTTGATCTGAAATAGAGGCGAAGGACAAAACTGTAATAAAATACCTCAGTGATTATGAACAAGTCACCCTTACTTGATTAGGGCTACGTTGCATAGAGTGATATTTCAAATGGATCAAGTCAGAAAGCTTTAGCTGAACAAGCTAAAATAAAAAGATAAAATCAGGTTTAAGTACGTAAAATTTTAGCACTGTCAGTGAGTACTAGACTTTGTAAGGTTTTGTACATCTTTGCACCTATACTAATAGCAAGTCACGTAAAGCTGAATGTTAAATCATTTCAGTTTTAGGAAGGTTTCAGCAATGAAATTTGTCTAGATAAAATAGATTTCACTAGTTCTGTCTAGCTCATGACCTAGTTGAGAGATACTGCAGGTTTTTATGAGTCAAGACACTAACTAAATTAATCTAGAACATACTTCGGTTCATTGGTGCAAATATAAATTAAAAGAAACTTAAAATCGGTCTATTTCATTCTGGAGTATATGCAGATTAGGCCTGTATCAAGTACCCAAAATCATACTTTCCCTAAAAAAAAAATTGAACTGAAACACAGTATAAATAATTGGCAAAGATCATCCTACGAATAACAGTAATCGAATATAATCTATCTGCTCAACCATACATGAGACAAAAGATTAGAAACATAAATGACAGAAAAGTAGGCTAAGCCAATGAAACAGTTAACCATAACAACGAAAAGAGAATTGGCATAAATAGATGATCAATCACATAAGTTATAGGAAAGAATTTTACAGAAAACCAATGGTTATTTTCACCCTCTTAAAGGGGTTTTCTCACATTAAGTTACTGGAAATGAAAGTATCGGTAGAATATAATACATAAGAAGAGCTCAAGAATATAGAATACGATATTAACTCTGTAGGAATGTTGTGAGTAAGACTTGTTTACAGCAGAACAATAGTTCTCCTCTCAGAAACACTACTCGACTAGCATACATCACCCAATTCCATTTTCATAAGAATTTGCAAATTAACTATCCTGCAGCAATCTAGAAGGTGAAGTGGACGAGAATGAAAGAGGGGGAGGAGAATCGAAATTGGTGACCATCTCTGTGAATTGAGAAGGCATGAGAAAGTAGTGAGGCCCTGACAGAATTCTAATCGACAAATTTGCAGGCTCCTTATCCGCCGCCTCTCGCATGTTGGCCGCGTTCATCGGCCATTTGAGTGGTCGGCCGGAATCGACCCATGATCGATTTCTTTCCATTTCTTTCCAAACTTTCCTTCGATCTTGATAGCCAACCTAATCAACAGCAGGGTTCGAACTTGCGCGGGCGTAGCCCATCGAATTTCAAATCTGTCTCCGTAACCTCTCGGACTCAGATGCATCAGTCTCAGCGTCAGAATCGAGTTGAGTAATCTTGAAACCTCTTTCCATGCAACTTCTCATCACAGACCTGACGTAACAATGCCTGCGGGAGAAAATTTAAGGAAATCAAAGGGGCAACGGATTGCCATCTGGGTCATCTATACGATTTGCTGTCAAAAATTCAAAATTGGTGTGTATATCAGGTGAAGCCACCGAATAAAATCTAAAAAGAAAAAATATATATATATATATATATCTGTTGTACATATCGCAAATGGAGAGTATATATATATTTGCGCCACCGATTCGTCACCGCACATTAAAATATATTAATATATATATATATATATATATATATGCTAACCTAAGTTTGACCCTTATAATATTGCAAAATCCGCATATAGCATCAAACCGACAGTTCGCATTGGTAATAAAATGGTGGGTTCAACATTTTATATGGTTCACATTCATATCAAAGTTGGCATATGTTTATATTTAATATTTAATATGTTTATAACATATATCATAGTTCAAACGTATATGCCAAAGTTCGGTGGATTAAATAAAATCTATCAAAGCCAAAAGGTTCGTGCCAAGTCTATTGTTTCGTGGATTAGTGAACCAAGTCCCCGCATTGTTTATCATGTGGGGAAAAGATATTGAATGGAACGGGGTCGGTTCTGAAACTCCGAACCTCGGCCCCACAAATGAATGAGTTAACCGCTGAGCCACATCACTGAACTTTAATATTTAATATGTTTATAATATGTATCGAATTTTAATACTTATATGCGTTGGCAAGGCTCGATCAAAGGTTTACAGCGCAAATGTTAAAAGCGCGAACTATTAAAGTTTTGTAATGCCGAATTATGGGCGGATGTCGGGGTTTGACCCCACAACCTCCTAAACCACGAGCGCACACAACTACCAATATATATGCGGACTGTTAATATATATATTCTAATCTACATATATTAATGATTTCCAAAAGTTTAAATTTTAGTTGTGGAAGTCATACTTTATTATATATATAGATGGAGGAATGTACTAAGCATACTTCTGAAGCATACTATTATCAGTTACAAAATAAAAGAGAATGTGAGTTGTCCTCAACCAACACTAATTTTGTCTAACTGCATTCGATTAATTAAAAATAAAATTTTAGCGCAAGGATTATATTGGTCTATATCTCAGGCTAATTGTAAATTGGGTGAAAAGTAATTGCCAATATTTTATATTATGAACTTGTTTTTTTTACAAAGTAAACTTAAAATTACATTTTGGTTCTCTTTTAACACAAATTGGGGAGAGTCTCGATGGTAAAGAAAATCAATATTTTAGTATTGGTAATAGTCATAAGTAGCTGAAATCAATAATCCCTCCTATAACTGCATCTAGGACTGAACATTCTAGACAAATGTTACAAACCAACACTTTGATCTATGAAAATCCCTGCATCGCACTCTAGAGTTAGTACGCATAAAATACCCTGCATAGGACAAGGAGGTCGCATTGCCACCCTCCATGACCTCGGTACCAGTAAGACCTGCTTGCAGGTCAAATAGCAAAAGAACTATACTCGTATGCCAGCTCAAAACTTACAAAAATTATATTCTGTCAGTCTGAAAATTTACCCACTTCTCATAAATTTATTATGTATTTCAGGAGAAATTACAATGTTTAACACGTACCAAAGGTGGCAGCGTCAGCGAAATGCATCGCCGCCACTTCCACCTTCACCTTCGCCATCGCCATCGCCACCATCTAGATCGCCGTCAGCACCTGTTGCTCCACCTGACCTTACTACTGTGATGAGCTCATTAGAAGCCATTTTGGAAACCTTAAAAGGGTCGCAGTCGACTAGGAACAAGGAGGAACGACGTCATCCAGAGGAAAGACATTCAGAAAAGCCTAAGGATTTTGATGACAAACCTCATAGAGAAGATATTTCACGGGAACTGCAAAATATTAAACTCCCGGAATTCTCTGGAGGACGAGCTGGAGAACATGCCGAAGCATGGTTGGAAGGGATGATCAGATGCTTCGCATTAAAAGAATATTATTCAACTTCTAAAACAAAGATCGTTGTATTCCAACTCAGGGGGAATGCTCTGATTTGGTGGGGAAATATGGAAAAACAGCTGCATCTCACTTCAGATACCGTTCCTTGGGAGTTGTTTGTGGACCGATTCCGTTCGAAATACTTACCACCTTTCTTTCAAGAGCAGCAAGCCGAAGCCTTCCATACTCCAACCCAAGGTGGTAAAACTGTGGAAGAATACGAGATAAAGTTCATGGAACTTGTAAAATATGTTCCTTATCTAGACACGGATGAATGCTAGGCCGAGCATTTCGTATTTGGATTAAATCCTCGGATCAGAGCCATGGTAAGAATGTGGAAGCCACCGACGGTGGTAGAGGCGGTTGAGTGTGCTCGTTATGCAGAAGAACATCTGGGGATTAAAAGGGATTTCAGGCCAGCTGAACCAATACCGCAGGCATTTACAAGAAGGACTCCCCAAAATTTCTTCCGAGGAAATAACTCGAGACCACCTCCTTATGGTAACAGGTTTACCCCAAGAGGAGCGGGGGCAGGAGCTCCCAGGACCATAAATGCAATAGCTTCCGAGTCCTCAAACATCAGTGCTTGGAGGTATCGAGGGACTAGTAATCGGGGAAGGAGTGGGAGAGGAAGCGGCACCAGGGGACAGAACTCTTGGTCTGGAAATTCTCAGTTAGACTCAAAGGGACCAGCTCGGGTGGACTGTTGGGGGTGTGGAGGACCTCATCTTCGGCGTGATTGTCCGGAGAACTCTCGGCGAACAGGAAAAGAACCATCATCAGATGCCCAAAGCAATCATAGAATCCATGCTGTCGTCAACAACAACCAAGCAGCACATCAATCCACTGTAGTGGAATCTTCAGGTACAATCAACAGAATAAAACTCAAAATCTTATTTGACACTGGAGCTACTGATAGTTTTATTTCATCTTATGCATTGAATAAATGTGGGTTGGCAGCGTGCAAACAGGACGATTTTAGACAAGTAGAAATGGCTTCTGGAGACCTTTAATCGGTGGAATTAAGTGTTGAGGATTGCAAAGTTGATCTAGGAGTCTGTTTGACCAAACTAAAAGTATATGTCACGGCCCTAGGAACTTACGACCTGGTGATAGGAATGGATTGGTTAGAGTCTCATCGAGCATGGATAGACTGTTCCGGGAAAACAATACTTTGCTTAAATGATGTGGGAGAGACAATCCAAATTCAAGGTATTAAGAGAAAAGTATCCTTGTGTTTCATCTCAGCCATGCAAATGAAGCGGTGCTTAAGTAAGGGTTGTCAAGTGTATGTCGTTCAAGAGGTAAGCAAAGAAAAAGGGCCTTCCTTAGATCAGTATCCGATTCTATCAGAATTTCCGGATGTTTTTCCAAAGGAATTACCTGGACTGCCTCCTCGAAGAGAGCTAGACCTCACCATTGAATTGAAACCTGGTACGGAACCTATATCTAAAACTCCTTATCGAATGACCGCCCCGGAAGTTCAAGAATTGCAAATACAGCTGAAAGAACTGTTAGATGTAGGGCACATTCAACCCAGTGTTTCACCTTGGGGTGCTCCGTAATCTTTGTCAAGAAAAAATATGGTTCATTACGACTGTGTGTGGACTATCGGGATTTAAACCGGGCACGGTAAAGAACAGGTATCCAATGCCTCGCATTGACAACCTTTTCGATCAAATGAAAGGAGCTTCAGTATTTTCAAAGATCGATCTGCGATCGGGTTATCATCAACTCAGGATTAGCGAAAGTGATGTTTCTAAGACTGCATTCCGAACTTGTTTCGGGCATTATGAATTCATTGTGGTGCCATTTGGGTTGACCAATGCACCTGCAGTCTTCATGAACCTTATGAATAGCGTTCTCCGCAAATATCTCGACAAATTTGTACAAGTTTTCCTGCACGATATTCTCATTTACTCTAAGAATGAGAAGGAGCATGAAGAGCATCTTCGGATAGTGTTATCTTGTCTCAGAGAGCACAAGTTATATGGAAAATTATCCAAATGTGCTTTATTTCAGAAGGAAATCCATTACTTAGGTCATATCATATCAAGCGAAGGAATCTCTGTAGATCCTGAAAAGGTAAATACAATCAGGGAGTGGCCGATACCTAAGAATGCACATGAAGTGCGTAGCTTTATGGGTTTAGCAGGTTACTACCGAAGGTTTGTGGAGGGATTCTCCAAAATTGCAAAGCCGATCACAAACCTCCAGCGCAAGGGTGTTAAGTATGAATGGACTGAGGAATCTGATAAAGCTTTTTATGAACTTAAACGATTATTGACTAATGCACCGATTTTGCGAGTACCAGATATGGTAAAGATTTTACTGTGTGTACCGACGCATCTAAGCAAGGGTTAGGTGCAGTATTAATGCAGGAAGGAGGCGTAATAACATACGCTTCAAGAAAATTAAAACCCCATGAAGAACTTTATGCTACGCATGATTTAGAGTTAGCCGCGGTGGTTTTAGCTTTAAAGGTGTGGAGACACTACTTGGTAGGGAGAAACTTTGTGCTTAAAAATGACCACCAAAGTTTGCAGTATTTATTCACCCAGAGAGACTTAAATGCAAGACAAAGACGATGGAGTGAAATCCCAAGCGAATATGATTTTGCGATTTCATATATAAAAGGGAAGGAGAATGTTGTAGCAGATGCCTTAAGTAGAAGACCTCGAATATTCTTCCTCGTACCTATCAGGGTGAACTTGAGAGATCAAGTGCTTGAACATCTTGTAAGAGATAGTTGGTACTTAAAAGTAAGGTCGGGGCTCGAAAGCAACCATTCGAAGGAACTTAAGTTCGAAGGATATGATCTGGAAGAGGACGGAATTCTACGATTTCACGGAAGGATGTATATACCAGATAGTGGAGATCTCCGAAACACCATCTTGAAGGAAGCACACCGAGCAGTATATTGTGCACATCCTGGGGTAGAGAAGATGTATGCTGACATTAAGAGACTCTTCTTCTGGTCAGGCATGAAAAACGACATTGTCCAATTTGTCGCTAGGTGTCTTGAATGTCAGTAGGTAAAAGCTGATCATCGTCACCCAACAGGTCTCTTACAATCTCACGACATCACTATGACCAAATGGGAGATAATTTCTATGGATTTTATCGTCGGGCTGCCTCTTACGCAACAAAAGCATAATGCCATTCTGGTTGTGGTGGATAGACTAACAAAAAGCGCCCATTTCATCCCAGTAAGAGATACTTATGAAGTAGCTGATGTAGCTCGGGTATTCATAAATGAAATTATCAGATTTCATGGAGTACCTAAGAAAATCATATCCGACAGAGATCCTTGGTTCACATCAAGGCTCTGGAATTGTATGCAGTCGGCCTTGGGAACTCAGTGAAATTTAAGTACAGCATATCATCCTGAGACCGATGAACAGACAGAACGGGTAAATCAAGTACTTGAGGATATGCTAAGGATGTATGTTATGGACCAACAGTCGCGCTGGGAAAAGTACTTACCCTTGGTAGAATTTGCTTACAACAATAGCTATCATAGTTCAATCGGGATGCCGCCATTTGAAGCATTATACAGAAGACCTTGCAGAACGTCGTTGAGTTGGGACATGTTAGAAGATCGAATAATCGTCGGACCAGAATTGATCCAAGAAATGGAGGATCAGGTAAAACTGATTAGACAACGATTGAAAAAGGCTCAGGATAGACAGAAAAGTTATGCTGACACTCACAGGACAGATAGAAGCTATGTAGTGGGAGATCAGGTTTTCATCCGCATCAGACCAAATAAGAGCACCATTCGGTTTGGAAAGAGGACAAAATTATCCCCCTGGTTTATAGGACCGTTTGAAGTCCTGGAAAAAGTTGGACCTGTCGCTTATCGTCTTGCACTGCCACCCCACCTGCACAAAATTCATAATGTATTTCATGTATCTGCCTTACAACACTATATTGTTAATAAATCTCATGACCTTCAATGGAAGGAACTGCAGGTATCGGACGAGGGAACCCTAACGGTCGAACCATTACGTATTCTGGAACGTAAGGTTCGACAGCTCAGGAACCGCCGGATAGACCAAGTTAAAGTCCAGTGGGACAAATATAGTCCCGGATCAGCGACTTAGGAGGATGCTGAGACTTTCTGCCAGAATTACCCTAGCTATGCTAAATTTTGAGAACTGGAAACCATCATAACTCAGAAATTTTTGGTCAAGGTGACCCTGGAAAAACCCCCTACAACTCTTGGGGAAAACCAGCTCGAAAGCTCCTTCTTATTTCTGGAAAATGCTTTTTACAGTGAGAGAAATATTCAGCAAAAAATCAGCAAGTAAACTTTTACAACTTATCTCGTTTTCCGTGCTTAACCACTGCCTCGGAAAATGTGCAAACAGCAAAACAGGAACAGCAATAAATGTTGTACGGATTTTCTCGTTTTTCGTGCCCAAAAATCTGCAATAAATGCAGCGGTACAGCCACCTCGAAATCTGTGCCAAAACAGCAATAAATGCTGCTGTACGGACCTCGAAATTCGTGCCAAAAGACAGCAGAAACTTGCTATACGGAATCTGCCTCGATTTCCGTGCAACGGTACAGCCACTTGCTGTACGTCCTGCCTCGAAATTCGTGCCAAATAAAACAACCCCTTTGCTGCCTCGAAATCTGTGCTGAAACTGCTGTACGGCCTCTTGGAAATTGTGCCAAAAGGCTGTTGTACGGCCTTCTAGAAAATCGTGCCAAAATCTGCCTTGGAATGTGTGCCAAACTCTACTGTACGGACTTGCTAAACTGCTGCCTTGGAATGTGTGCCAAGCTGCTGTCTCCTTCTCCTCACTGCCCAGAAATCTCCCTTGCTCTCTTTCTCTCCTTCTCCCAATCTGCTCATGAAAGAATGAATGACCTTTTCCTCCTTTTCCTCCTTTAACCTAACCCTAAGTGACTTTTTGGGAATCCCTAAATCCAATGGCTGAAATAGATTGAGATCTAGGGCTGAGATTAAATGCTCATTTAAATCTCACTTTCTATTTTTTAATTCACCCACTTTAATAAAGACCCACTTAGTCATTTATTTCCAAAGTCACTTTTCCTTTCTAATTTTACATTGACTTTATTAAAGTCACTTTAAAATTAGACTTTGGTAACTTTATCACTTAAAGTCACTTTTAAATTAGATTTGACTTTATAACTTTATAAAGTCACTTTAGTAACTTTATCACTTAAAGTCACTTTAAAATTAGATTTGACTTTATAAAAATTATAAAGTCACTTTAGGAGAAAAATTAATTCTTTTGGACACTTTTCCCTAGGCCAAAGATCAAAGCCTTAGGGAACCACCTGTCCTCCGGTACCAAATTTCAACACTCCCTCTTACCGAGGAAGGTGTTCCTCACCACACCCATCTTGTCTCTGAAGTAGACATACTTGCCCCGTGGTAAGGCTTTGGTAAGAATATCTGCAACCTGCTCATCAGTGGGAATATACTCAAGCTTCACAGCTCCTTTCTGAACATAGTCTCTGATGAAGTGATATTTGATCCCGATATGCTTTGACCTGTCATGAAATACTGGATTCTCAGTGAGTTTAATGCAACTCTGATTATCACAGTAAATCACTGAAGGTCTCAACGGCTGACCAAATAAGCCAAACAACATCTTGCGAAGCCAGATGGCCTCACAACTAGCTAGATTGGCTGCCATATACTCTGCTTCCGCTGAACTCAATGCTACTGACTGCTGCTTTCGGCTCAACCATGACACAACTACCGAACCCAACCCATAACAGCACCCTGAAGTGCTCTTCCTATCAGAAGCACAACCTGCCCAATCAGA
>CM076581.1:1289594909-1289680475 GCA_034641835.2 Pinus albicaulis | reverse complement strand
TTGGACCAATTGAATAAACATAGCTATGTAGTTCGACCAAAAACTCATGATTTCTTTAACTTGCAAAAACTAGAGACCGGATCTTGGAGGGGGGTATGGATGGTTTTTGGTATTGGATTGGGGGATAAAAAATCACTGTGGGCTGTTGGATGCATGATATGGAGAAGATATGATGAGAGGATGGTGGAAGCGATAGTGGAGTCAGCAGGGCTCATTAACAAGTTAAAAAGAGCGGAACAAAGGCTATGGAGACCTATGGAGAAGGTAAGAGTTAAGATCTGCAGCAAGCGATGTGCAGTGAGCAGGGGATGAGTGATGTGCCATGATGGATGTGGGACCACCTGTAGATCAATAATCGAAAGATTTGCAAATGAGCAGCGAAGGCTAATGGTTATAATGTGAAATGTGCGAAACACAATGGGCAGAGGATGTGACACGGTAGGACAGAGGTGGGGGGCACCCGCATATCGCAGATCACAGATCACAAGGTTAGTTGTGAGCAGTGGAAGGTAAGAGGTATATATTATGGGGAGTGATGTGCGGTGAGCGAGGATGGATGACGCGGAATATAAGTGGGACTGTCGACACGTCGCATATCGCAAGCGAGGATATTTGTTGATAAGAAATAAACGACGAATGTTATGGCTTGTAGGAAGCGAAGTGCGATTGCAGTAAGGAGTTAAGAGCGTTAAATGATACTACACATATTATATGTAATAGTTTGTGGGATGTGAAAATTAACACAACTTTCGATCATAATACCTTTATCGCGACACTTTTCTATTTTGACTGCGGAGCTTTCTGCCTAGCCTACACTTGAATTTCTTGGCCTTCGCCTTAAACATTCACACCTTTTCCCTGTCATTGCCTTATAGGGACCACTTCTCCATGTTGGGTGTGGTCAGAAGCCAACATTGGCTCCATCTTGGGACAATGTGCTGTTCTAAGTGCGTTGAGATCCTGCAGACCTGAATGTCTGTGCTTTATTAGGCGCATGGAGTCACAAATGCATACTCTAAGCCTGAATTAGAACTACAACTAAGCTATGTTGGGAAAAATACTGAGAGGGGGGGGGGGTGAATTAAAACCCATACGCTACTTTCCTTCAGTAAACTAGCGTATATACGCGGATCCCCTTTATGAAACTCGCGTATACACAGAGATCTAGATATGTCATTAAACTTCACTTAAACAATTCCATCATTTATTCATCAGATATTCAATAAGCAGTAAACATGTGCAGTAAGAATAGAATAAACCATCACACAAAGCATCACACATGAACACCAGGATTTTTAGGTGGAAACCCAAATCTAGAGAAACCACCGTCATAGCTCACCTTCAATATTTTATTATAGAGAAAACATCTTACAACATATGTGTTGGCTAGACTTTGAACAAAGACGCAGTACCCACCTTGCGCTCGTTTCCCCACCTCTCCTCTCGGAAGGGAGCCCAACCCCCACTGCTTATCAGCCTCTCTCAAGGGAGCTACGACTCTCGATCTCGCTTACTGAAGGGAGCTGACATGACTGACCGAAGGCTACAACCTTTCAAGACCACCTGACCACGCTTCTATCAATTTTCACACTGGATCCAACAACTTCAATAGAACACCACTTGCAGCCACATTACATCATATATTTTCATACTGACCTCTTTCCATACTTTTAAGCACAAGCATTCATCACCACAAATAGTATATATATCAACACAAGACTGAGAAAACACAATGGTAACGTATCGATATTTCATACCCTTGCTTCAGCAAACCCTAGTTTGCATACGCGCTTTCACTTCACTGATGTCGCGTATATACGCGCTTCCGTCCACACAAACCAGCGTATACCTCAGTGTATATTTTATTGCGCATACGCGCTTTCTCTTCGCTGAAGCCGCGTATATACGCGTTTCCTCCGCGGTGAAGTAGCGTATAGATCTTCAATCATTACAGAAAGAAACTTCATTTGGACTGAGCCTAGTTCATCACTTTTGAGCTTCAATGAAATGCACATATACCACCAACAGACTAACTATTCATAAACAGATTCAAGAATATAAAGCAGATTTCGCATCTAAAGATCCGTCACTTGTTTTCAGTAAGTGCTTCATAGATCTAGATCTATCATCAAACTCATCTTTCCATTCAGATATACTTCAAAGAGAAGTATTCATTCAAGTTCAGACATCTTGCACCACACACATCATTTGCACAATGAATTTCTTCTCCTTATATAGGTTTATCTTTTTCAATACCATGAGCCCCTTTTTCAATACCATGGGCCAAAGCAATACCATGAGCCCAAAACTACCTGGACGGGGTTAATTAGGCGGATCATTACCCAATACAATGGGTCAATACTATGGTGGTTACCCTTGGTTTTGCACTTTTTGAGCGCTTTAGCCCATACGCGACTTGGCACGTTATTTTCCACAGGCATACGTACTTCCCTAGGCCAACTGGGCTGTGATACCAAGAGACATACTCTTTCATCATACTTTGAGTACATTCTGAATCCTTTTCTTCAGCCTTCTTTACACACCAGAGAAACATCATATTTTCGTCAATGTGAACATATTCTCTCAAGCACAACTTCATTAAGTAAGTCATTAATTACCTCATCAAGTGGGCCTTTCAAGGACAACTCTCGCATCATATTGTCAACAAACATCAGATTTACATCATTTACTAAGTCCATCAAGTCAAGCATAACTTCATCAGGTGGATTGCCATCAAGGACAACACATGTCAACAGTCAAATGTCTTCATCTTCATTCAGTGGGTTGCCATCAAGGACAACATCCTGCATCATATTTCCAACACCGCCTCCATAGGTTTGATATGCAATTTCCCGAGCTATGAGTTTATCCGGAACATATAAGGGCAAAACATGAGGAGAAGCAAAGCTTCCAAAAACCCTCACATAAGTAAACAATTCTTCTCCAAACCATCTTGCGACAGGGAGAATGTCTACTTCTGCTTCAGGGGACAACCTTGGGGCATCCTTATTATACAACAATCTATACAGTGGCAACATTATGCCGTGGCAAATCTTGTAAAAATGAGGAATGAATTTTGACTCCCACAATTCTTTGTGATAAACATGGATGGGCAGGGGATCCTGAATTGTCCATTGCCAACCCATTAAAGGGAACTTAGAAACAAAGCAGATTGAATCCATAACATAGGCAGATAGATAAAAAGGAGGATAAATCCTCTGAGAGACAGTTCATTTAGACCGGTAATTCAAAATAGCCGTGGCTAAATTATCAAACAATATTTTAGCCCAATCCACAATGGTAGCGTTAACAGCAGCATTCAATAGGGGAAGCCATTCAGGCAAAAACTTATTAATGTCATGCTTTCCAAAAATCCTACATAGCATAGCGGCAGCAAAACAATATGGAGAAGTGAGTGAGCCAGTACTGTACATACCATTTTTTTCTTTATTCAATGGTTCATCTCTTCTAGACCATTCTTTAGTGCATTCCGCTAAGTTTGCATTTTCCTTGGCAAATTTCTCCATAAATTGTTTGTTGTAAGTTGCCTGAGGCTCCGACAAATGATACATAAGCCTCAAATCTTCTGGAGTGAATGACCCGATAAGCTCTTGACCTTGAGTTTTGAACTTTCTGTCCGTAATATCAGTGCTATCCAGCACCCATTTTACCATGTCTGTATACGGAAGAATTCTAGGTCTTGCTGCTATCCGGTGTAAAAATGAACAAGCCATCTCTGTAAGAGATGCTTCAGAGGAATTACTTGAGCCCGCAGTAGCCGTAACATCCATTACTCTTGGGTTTTTTTCTTCAAGTAAATTAAACATACCCTCCCAAGTGGTGATGCCAGCGTCTTTGTTGCAAGCAGTGTCTGCGTACAAGGATGCCATCTCTTTATTTTCAGAACTCGGAGCTTTCTCTTTCTTTCCAAAACTCGGAGTTTTCTCTTTCTTTCCCATAATGCTCTGAAAATTGCTTTGTATAGTCTCTTGTTCTTCGCGCCTGCATTTTTACGAATTAAGTGAGAATAATGATATGAGAAAGGTGACGGGATAGTTTTAAATGCTGAAGGCATATGAAACATATTATTTAATCGCGAAATAACCCTTCGATCAAAACAAAATCCTTTTTCATTAATAATTGACAATCCATTCATTAACTTGACATTAAGGCGCATAACGAGTCTCGATTTACGGAAATATTTACTTCGTATAACGATCTCGTGATTTACTTTGCAACACGTTGTAACAATATCGTAACCGCACTTTGCTAATCACAATTAGTGCAACATTGCTGGGATCGTGTTAATGAATGCGCATTGAAATATCATAAATCACAATATCGCAAAATATAACATATGAAAAATATCCGGTTAATATATTTTCAAGATATTAAAGCATTTGTGAAAAATATTTTACCTATACAGTTATCGATCACTTGCCATCGCAAATTTAGAAGATTCTGCCTGCAAAAGATACTTTGCACTTGTTGCTATGATGATATTTTCTTCAAAGAAAGGTTTTGCTCCTAATCTATCATAAACTTAAGTTTATCTAAATATTTTCTATGAATTTTCTTAAGTTAATGATAGTAAGTTTTATTTGAAAAAGAAAACAAGCACTAATTTAATTTTTGGATTTTTTAAACTATATCCTTACCAATTTAGTATTAAATACTAAATACAGGGGGTTGTTGCCGTCACAACAGAGGGCATCCAACTAGATGTATATCAACATATGGAGAGATGCATAGCCCAGAAGATGATGAAGAGGTTGGCACAACCACTTCCCTACTCATTTGAAGTGAGGGAGAACTTGCAATTGAGCCATTTCAGCTCAATGACCAAAGTACATGATGGAGAATGAATATTTTTGCTTTATGATTTGTACTCCTTTATCTTTTTGAACATAATATTGTACCAAGGATGGTCTTTCCTTCTTGTTTATTGTATTATGATGTACTTGAGGCCATTTGCAGCATTGATGTTGGCCATTTTATTTGTGGTTTGTGGGGGAATGCCACATGATTTATGGTGTACACCATTGGCACCAAATTGTACTTTCATGATCTCATCTTGTAAGATGAATGTGATAGCTAACAAGTGGCTGAAAAGACACTTGTTGCACTATGATATGACGTAGGCAAGGGATGAACTATGTTGGTTCCACATATGGAACAATATTCCACCCCCTGGTTGTCAGATGGAAACTTGTTTTAATTTGTTCATGCTTCCATATACTGATGACGTTATTATGATTATGGGAAGCTCTAGTGGGGGAGTGGCACAAGAGATGAAGGTGCCCATTGGGAGTATGATTCTCCATACTTCAAATGTTTCATGTTTCAGGAGAAACAATGGGTAAGCCATGATTTCCATGATACACCTCTTGTCTTCTTATGGGAGGAACCATCTGGAGATCTTGAGTTATTTGAGGAGGCACCTCATGGGTGATTTATTTGATGGAGTGAATTGGGTCATATTTGAGGACCGTTACATTTCAGCCAAAAGTCAGCATTAGCCCCACACATATCATAAGTGGAGAGAGAAGCAGAGTGGTATGGATAGTTTGATCCCACAAATTTAGCCATGCATCCCACCTTCTTTGCAGGAGCTTAAGGTGGAAGAGATGTTTCATGAGTTACTATGTTGGAGGGTAAATCACTTTTTGTGGATGATAGCTTGGGGATGGAGCTTTCACATGGGGATGATGATTCCCAACATATTTCTGATTCCATGCCTCAAGAAGGCCTCTAGATCACATATTGTTGTTTCCATGTATGTTCTACTTTTTCATGATGAGAGCCATTTGGGAATTTTACCAAAGGCATACTTATACACATGGGAGGAACAACTTGAGGGCATATTGTTGAGAAGGTATCTTGTTCTTTGGAGGGGCATATCATTTGAAGATGCTACAAGAAGAAGAGGAGTTCAGTTCTATCCTTACAGTTGCTTGAGGACAAGCAACATTTGGGAGGGGAGGACTATAATATTCCTAAATTAGCCCAAGCTAATAGGAATATTCAATTTTGATTTGTTTTTCTTTTCTTTTCATGTTGATGAATAAAAATGCAAAGGAGGACATGTAAAACTCCTAAAGCTATGAATAAATCAATGCCACATGTGAACAAAGACATATCTGGGCTATTTACATTAAAACACCCTTATGTGTGAAGGGGATTGAACTGTTTGACTGGGTCAACATGACCAAATCATAGCGCTGTCTAGATTCATTGAACCTCCTAGATAAACAATGCAGATCAATCATGTGAACATGGCTAATTCATTTGAGATGGTTTAGGGTTTGTAAGGACTCTATCTTATAAAATAAAGAGAAGGACAATAAGAGAGGGTTGTTGATGACCATATGATTTCTGAAGATATTGTCTGTTTAGGCATTTCTTATTCTCTTGGTTGTTTAGCAGAGAATAGTGCTGTTTAGCACTTGGGTGTTCCTGATTAGGAATCCCACCTCTTCCATTGAGTAGCTCTTGGAGGAGCCTTGAATTTCTTGTCCCATATTAGGCTTTGGGCCAAGCTTCATATTCCAACCACAATTCAGATCATGTTGAGGGTTTGATTGTTTTTTCAAGCTGCAACAGTGGAAGCTAGATCTATTCAGATCAAGGAAAATCTAGTGCCTCTTCTAAGTGAGTGTGTCTTTTAACCTCTTGGAAGAGTGTATTGGATCATTAGAGCTGCACTTTTAGATCTAGGCATCAGGCCTACTTAGTACTAAATCTAACATCGCAGTTTCTCTCCCATAAATGCGTTATCTGCAAGAGGGAAGTTACAGGGTGTTTGAGCAACTATTTGGAGGAGAGATCTCTGGTGTTAAGGAGCCTTCCTTACACTGTGGTGATCTATGGATTGGCCATCCAATCCATGTATGTTTAATATCTGATTTTTTTATTTATATATCTACTTCATAATTTTTGAATCATTCTGCAGATCTGCTGCAGTAGATCTTAGATCTACTCTTGTACATTCATGTTTTGCTGAAAACCCCAAGGGCATCTGAAAGAGGAGCCTTTCTAGTGTACAGATCTGATATGGATCTAAATTTTTGTATAAATATCTGCTCTAGATCTAATATGTAATCACCAACTATTATATGCTTCAGAAAATAACGCTGTCAAGTTTTTACAATGAAATACAATTGTTGTAGCACCTCTTTTAGAGGGTTTTTCTCATAAAAGCCTTCATTATTCCTCTTATATTGTATGAGCAACACTATGAATCTGATTTACTAATGTTTATACCATATTGCATCTAGCACCTTCAGAAAATCACACTGCATAAGCTTTAGTAATTTCTGCATACCACAAGTCATGGGGATTGGGTGTTTTTAAGCCGTATCGGGAGTGGGAGATTTGTTGAACATAGCTAGAGTCATTTGTTTCAGCTAAAATTTGGTATGTAAGTCCTCATGACCTAAGATATGAGATCCCACTGTCACTTGCCCTTATTTTTACGCACATCTCTGAAATTAAGCTTTTTAGGGAATAAATCACTGCTTTTCCCCATCTTTTGGATCATAGATCATAATATAAGTTGTTGTTGTACTTCCAAATGATGTATATGTGTCTATGGAACTTATTTTAATATTATTCATCATCACAAGACCGTTATACAGTTTATGTATAGTTGAATCCCTCTTTTGGGATATTACAGCGCTGTGGTCGGCAAGTCCAACCGCTTCATGACATCTGCTGAAATGAGGTTCTTTTGGCTCCCATTGTCAACAATGAACTATATTAGGGAACCATTTACCCACATATAGGAGTGGAAGAGATGCTCTATTCGTCAGCTTATGCACATCTTGATCTCGTTGTTGCCATAGTGTGGTCCATTGTATGTACTTGTCATCATAACTCCCCACGGGATAGTATTGTTCCTTGATGGCATCTCGGAAATAATTCCAAATGGGTACGACTGAGAACAGAGAGGTTTCTGTCTTGTCCTTTTTATCACAGTAGGTTTCCCACCAGTCCTTGACATGGGGGGTGGCTTTGAGGAGTGCAAAAATAACCTTCTCCCGGTCGAAAAAGCCATGAACCGAGAAATATCCTTCTAATATATTCAACCAAATATCTATGAAATCTACATCTATTTGAGCCTCAAATATGGGAATGTCAAAGTTTACTTGTACCTTAAATGGAGTCGCGCCTCCAGAGTGGTTGCTGGATGTAGATGTGCCATCGGTGGGCAGTCGTTGAAGTATCTGGGAAAAGTTATCCATCATCGCGTTCCTTTGTTTTTCGAGGGAATCCTTGAGCAATATTTTGATAGGATCTCCTACTCCCTCATATTTCTTTTCATCCCCCATGGGTGTCTGTCGGGGTTTGCGAGGCTGATATTACAAAAGTTCCACCAGATCGAGCCCTAACTCCTTATACCCCGACCTCGTTGGGGACATGCAAAGAAGGATCGAGAAAAAGTAGACCGCTTTGATACCACTGATCCGGATTTATGCAAGAACACAACAGAATACACATATAACCATAAATACAAAGATGCATCGAAAATAACACTTCATTTCATTAATATCAAAGAATTGAAATTTGCTTACAGACAGAATGCAAATAAACTAGCTAGGGCGCTGGTAGCTTATCTCTAAGAAGAGATGTGGTGGCTATAGGCCTCTAAAATGAGTTACAATGAGGCTCAAGGGCCTATTTATCATTTAGAAACAGTGGAAAACCCTAAATGTCTAGAAACCTAACCCTAGGAGATGAAGCACCAAAACTATGGGCCTCGTTTGGGTAAATTGGTGTTTCAACTTCCCGGGGACGTAACTTTGGCATACCATCTCCGTTTGACGCACATGATACATCATTAGAAATATCTATCCGAGGAATATAACTGTTGCCAAAAATGTTGATTTCAAAATAAAATCATATTCATCAGACAAATGATGCCCAAAAAACTTCATTTAGAGCCTCAAGACGGCTCTGGAAGTTCAGGACCCAAAAAACTACTAAAAATAGTAAGTTGTGCCGAAACTGAAAAAATGAAAGAGACAATGGTGGGGCCCCAAGTGGAATAGGCTGGTGGCCACCAATATCCACCTGGATCACATCTTTTCTTTTAATATGTCGAGGATCTTCTAGCATTATTCATCCCATTGGAAAGTTACCTCCTTCTTAAGCAATTTCTCCATGGGCGTAGTGATCTGTGCATATCACTTAATGAAATTTCTGTAATACCATGTATGTCCCAACATAGTGCACAACTGTCTTAATATCTTAGGTGAATCCAAGGTCACAATGATATAAATCTTCACAGGGTCCACCATCAATCCTTGGTTACAAACAATATTTCCTAAAAACATACCAAAAGGAATACAGAATATGCACTTCTTCAGATTCAAAGAGATCTGATGTTGTCTACAAGTGTCGAGCATGTAATATCCCAAAATTGGAACTGCTAGCAAGGCATGACTGGAAAACACATTTTTTAGGAATGGCTACTACAGGAATTGAAACTAAGACCTAGATACCTTATATCTATGCATCTAAGGTTGAAATCCAAGAGGAGGCTCCAAATAAATCCCTCTAGGAGGGTTAAACAGGACTCCCACACCTAGCTATCTTGAGAAAATTCCTGGTGAAGGGACTACAACAATGTATGAACATACAATGGAATAACAACATTATTTTACAACCACGAACACATGAATATCTATATAGCCAACAAATGTATAATATATCAGCAAATGTATACAATGCTTTGAGGAATCACTCACTCAATCTAGGCAATGAGAGCCTCAACAAACATGTAAATGAAATATGAGATATACTGCTACACTGAGAATGCCCTAGGCTATGACTGCGAAATCTGTAGAGAATGACTACTGAAAAATTGTATCAATACACAAATATGACAATGTACAACTCAAATAAAATAGGGGGAGAAAGATCTCAACCCCTAGAAACAAAAATACACAATACTTAAGAGGATTGGATGAAATATATGTAAAAATGGAAAATCTACAGAAATGTCGGAGTTGCTGGGTAGCAGCTGCAACTCATAAAATAGAAATGGATGGAGATAGCTGAAGATGCTGCAACTAATGGTTGAATCTCATCCAATGGATCTTCTAGGTGAAAGGCTGATCCAATCCCTGAAGATCTCACCCTCCAAGATAGTGGTGCAAGCCCCCATTACAGATGCTCACTAAAATAACATAGTATAGAGAAGGGACTGCGTTGTTGATGATGGGAGATGCTTGGCATGATCCTAAAATATGAAAATCAGCTCATGAAACCTCCCTCACTAACCTTCCCAAGGAATAGGAGCTCCCTCCTCTGAAATATGAGCCAAGGAATGGTGTTGTGGAACCCTCCACTACAACACCCAGCAACACTACGTTATACTTCAGCAGAAATAACGCAGTGACTGAAGGAAGTGGCTTTGGCCTTGAGCCAAGATGTGGAGAAATGAAGTGCAATCATTCAAGAGGCCTCTCAAGAAGGAGAGGAAATCCTAAATAGGAATCCTTCATGTTAAACAACATTGCAACTCATCTGAATAGTCGGAGACTACAAATAGTCTTCTAGACCAAAATCAATATACTCAAAGATGTCCCACTATGGTTGCCTCTTCCTCATTTTATGCAAGTGAATGTCTCTTTGCCTTGCACCCCACACATTAGGGTTTCTTCCACAAGGAATATTTCTTCCTCTCAAACTGCGCTGTCTTCCCAAGCAAGCCACACCCTCTTAGGCAGCGCTGTTGACTTGGTCAAACTTGACTTTGTCCTCATGCATTTGCCCCTTTTCACACTAGAAGGTACAAAATAAATCTGCTCCATTGATCCCTTTCACACTATGAGGGATTTTATTCCTACTCATGGGTCTCCTCACCCATTTTATTCACCTCCTATATGATATGAGCAAAATTAATGTTCCAATTAACTTCATGAAAATTTTGGAACATTACAGTCCTCCCCTCTCAAATATTTCTTGTCCTCAAGAAAGTGCAAGGATAGACTGAGTTCTTTTCTCCTCTTCTCCCTATAGCATCCATGTATGGTGATCTCCTCCAAGTGAAGTGATGCTATTTCATCAATCAAGTCTCCACATTTCTCCTCCTCAGCATGCAAGTCAGCTATCAAGTTATCATCATGTAAAGATAGGATACTCAAGAGGATAAAAAAGTGATGTCTAGAGGTCCCTTTAAGGAATGGGATCTGAAATATAATTGGAATTATTCCTCCCATATGGATCCTCCATCCCCAAGCTATTAGCCATGCAAAATGAGGCACCTTCCAACTAGGCAACTCCTGAAAACTCTCCTCCACCTCTGGCTCTGTCAAGGTAGGTGGGATGAAAATTTGCATATCGTAGACAATGCAGCCTACCCCACGTTGTCCATCTCTCCACTTATGATAAGTGTAGAGTGTTGGTTGTCCTTGGGCTGTAATAATGTTGCCCTCAAGTGGCAAGAAGAGGACTAGATCTCCAAATATCTCTCCCCCAATGCTACTAATCAAGCTGGCCCAAATATCCCCATATATTATGAGTTGGAAATCATCATCATATGGCATCATATCATGGCTCATTGCATAATGAAAGAAATGTGTTGCTCTACTGGCCATACCATCTCCCATGCTCCCCTTAGAACATGTAGTGTAAAACGTGTGGGGAATTCCTCCCTCAAAGGACACATCCATCCCATGTTCATCCCTCCCAAACATGCTCCTCATAAAGACAGAAACAATAGACCCATAGGGAGCAATGATGAGAATCATGCTTGCTGCCATATGTAACAAATGAGAAGGACAATGGTCCCTCAAGTGCAACCAATGCAGCTTGACTCTCCACTACAATAGAGACTGATAAAATGAGTGGCTTCTCAACCACTTGTCTGCTGCTCCAATCTCCTCATAAGTATGGAGGAAGTGAATGATACATGGTGTAGAATGTGCATGTCCTCCATAATGTCTTCCTTCCCCAAGTCCTCCTAGGGAAGGGCCATCAATCATGCTCATGGCCTCAACTAAACCATGAGGTCTAGCAAAAAGAATGCTCCTCCTTGGAGCATCATCCTGCACATGTATGGTTAAGGGATTCATATATACATTATACAAATAATCATGTAAACAACAATGAATACCCTTACCATATATCCTGCTCATACAAAGGAGTGACTCATAGATGAATCTCCTCTCATCCTCAAAGAGGGAAGGGGTGGCTGTGCTAACTCCCCCATCTCCATATGATATATGCATCTCCTCATATGCTGATATATATCCTCCTCAAAATCCCTCCAAAAATACCCCTCCATGATGGTGTGGTATGCCCTCATAGAAAAAGTGGGACTGAAAAGGAAATTCTTATGAGCTGATTGTAGAAACTTATCCTTGAACTTGGAAGCTCTAGATAAGAATATTCTACCATGATAGAAGATGACCCCATATTTGACTGAATACTCCTCCTCATGCAACTGGCCATCCAATATCATGCAAGTGAAAAGATCCTTGGAATACTCAACCAATAGCTAGGAGCTCCAATATGGATTTATCCTCCATAGTGACAGTGCTGATGATCTCTCATGAAGAACACCTGTCATATGGCTGCCCTCTCCTTTGACATCTCTCATGTCAAAGATTTACATTGGAAGGCTGCTATCCTTCCCTTGCTACTTCTTCCACAGCGCAGAATCTAAAATGGAAGTGGGTAGTGATGATGTTGAGAGCATGCTCCCTCTCTCCTTGAGTCTACCTAATAATCCCAGCGCTGTATCAGGCTCTCCCAAGGTCCCCAATCTCCTAAAAGCAATGAGTGGTGCCTCAACTGGTGAAGCATCCATCCTCCTCTGTTGATCCAGTGGTCTCCTTGGAAAAATGTCTTCATGCAATGAGACATGATCATCAAAAGGTGACTGCATATATGAATGGACAAATCTGCCCATGCTCTTACTGTGCAATCCAGTCTCCCTCCTAGGTGTAACAACCTCCAGAAATGGATAGGGGTGTGTACTCCTCATCTCATGATGCTGGCTCTTCTCCCTACCTCCTCCTTGTGTCCCCATGGTTCCACACCTCCTCAACAATGGCACATGACTTGTGCCTTGATCTCCACACATGAGATCCTGGGGACTTCCTTGCAAAGAAGCAAGAATTCCTCTAGTTGGAGTAAGAGCTCCCCCTTCCTCTGCATGAGGTACTAGATAATCTCTAGATGAGACAGCGTTGTTGCCCTCAACCTCTGCAACATGAATGGGCAACCTCCCAATGATTGTATCCCTTTTTGAAAAAGAGATCTCCATGCTTCCTTGCTCAAAGGTATGAGATGAAAGTCTCTCTTTCGACAAATTAGGGTGCAAGTTTTCAGCCTCCTCCATGGTTTTCTGAAGTGGAGTTGCGTTTTCATGCAAGGATTTTGTTTGAGTACCCTTGTTTACCTCCACCATGTGTGTCTCATGAATCCTCCTATCAAATATTTTCACTAAGGCCCTAATGAAACTTGCATAAGATGCAGTGTTTACATTTTTCAAAGAAAAGGATTCAAATATCCACCAAGCATAGGCCTTACCTCTCAAATGAAGCATTTCAACTGTGATGGCTTCATATTTCGGCATTTGGTGCTGCTACAAGAAGGTATCTAACTCCTCCACCCAAGCTTTGGTTGAACATGTAGGTGAACCTTCAAAGGTAGATAGAAGAAATCTATCTAGCTGCTCTCTTTCCTTCACCTTGCACTTGCAAAACTCTGAAAAACTGAGATGATCTCGTCATTATGAGTTTGAGACTCATACTCCTTCAAAAAAGCACTAAGAGCTTTCCTCCTAGCAACCTCTTCTCCTCTTTCCATCTCTCTTCCGGCAATCCTGGGCATGTGACTGTGCTGTGTGTTAGAGTGTGTGGTTGCTTGCTCACACTTCTCATATGACAATCTAGAGTTTGCTTTAGATTCAAACTCTCCCAGAGATTATACATAAATATCCCTCCTAATCTTATTTATTCTTCATGAATATTTTTCACAGATCTAGGAAGAATATTTGTGAGCTTATCCCTTTTTTCTCCTTCAAAAGATGGAGTCTTTTTCCTGCTTATTTCTCTGTCTCCTTTTTTATGAGAATAGGAAGTGCATGGTCCTTCCTCTTCTATTTTCTTATCCTCCTTGGGGAGGTTCCTCATGGATCTAAAATATGATGAGATAAAACCCATCCTCTTCACTCTTCTGATATTTTTGGCTTCTTGGGTTGAGACTCACAGGATGAGCCAAGACTATGCTCTGATACCACTGTAATATCCCAAAATGGGAACTGCTAGCAACGCATGATTGGAAAATGCATTTTACAGGAATGGATGCTACAAGAATTGAAACCAGGACCTAGATCCCTTAGCTCTATGCATCTAAGGCTGAAATCCAAGAGGAGGCTCCAAAGAAATCCATCTAGGTGGGTTAAACAGGTCTCCCACACCTAGATGTCTTGAGAAAATGCCCGGTGAAGGGACTGCAGCAATGTATGAACATACAATGGAATAAAAACGTTATTTTACAACCATGAACAATGAATATTTGTATAGCCAACAAATGTATATTATAGCAAAAAATGTATACAATTCTTTGAGGAATAACTCACTCAATCTAGGAAATGAGAGCCTCAACAAACATGTACATTAAATATGAGATATACTGCTACACTGAGAATGCCCTAGGCTATGACTGCGCAATCTATAGAGAATGACTGCAGCAAAATGGTGTCAATACACAAATATGACAATATACATCTCAAATAAAATAGGGGGAGAAATATCTCAACCCCTGGAAACAACAATACACAATCCTTAAGAGGATTGGATGAAATATATGTACAAATCGAAAATCTACAGAAATGTCGGAGTTGCTGGGTAGCAGCTACAACTCAGAAATTAGAAATGGATGGAAATAGCTGAAGATGCTACAACTAATGGCTGAATCTCATCCAATGGATCTTCTAGGTGAAATTATGATCCAATCTCTGAATATCTCACCCTCCAAGAAAGTGGTGCAAGACCCCACTACAGATGCTCACTGAAATAATGCACTCTAGAGAAGGTACGGTGCTGTTGATGATGGGAGATGCTTGGCCTGATGCAAAAATATGCAAATCAGCTCATGAAACCTCCCTCACTAACCTTCCCGAGGAATAGGAGCTCCCTCCTCTAAAAGATGAGCCAAAGAATGGTGTTGTGGAACCCTCCACTGCAACACCTAGCAACACTACGTTATACTTCAGCAGAAATAACGCAATGACTGAAGGAAGTGGCTTTGTCCTTGAGCCAAGATGTGGAGAAATGAAGTGCAATCCTTCAAGAGGCCTCTCAAGAAGGAGAGGAAATCCTAAATGGGAATCCCTCACGCTAAATAGCACTGCAACTTAGCCGAATAGCCAAAGACTGCAAATAGTCTCCAGACCAAAATCAATATACTCAAAGATGTCTCCCTATGGCTGCCTCTTCCTCATTTTATGCAAGTGAATGTCTCTTTTCCCTGGACCCCACACATTAGGGTTTCTTCCACAAATAATATTTCTCCCTCTCAAACTGCGATGTCTTCCCAAGCAAGCTACACCTCTTAGGCAATGCTATTGACTTGGTCAAACTTGACCTTATCCTCATGCAAATTGCCCCTTTTCACACTGGAAGATGCAAAATAAGCTGTTCCAATGATCCCTTTCACACTTATGAGGGATTTATTCCTACTTAGGGGTCTCTTTACCCATTTTATTCACCTCCTAGATGATATAAGCAAAAATTAATATTCCAATTTGTTGCTTGCAAATTTTGGAATATTACAGACCTAGAAAACCTATTTGCATTGTATATTCTCTTCATGCCTCATTTTCATCTCTTTTCTTGGCACTTTTCAAAATATATGCTCAAGTAGTAGTAATTTTTATTTACTCCCCATCTCTCAAACCTGTGATATCAAATCAGTTTCATGGTCTCTGTATTATGCATACCCTTGCGTAGTTTTTTTGTTTTAATATTGTTTTTACCCTTGAGTATTTTCCCCTTCTAAAATTCTACATACCTTGCAGACAAAGCTTCATGTGTGGCACCATTAGGACCTCCTTTTTGCAGGCAAGTTAAATGTTGCTAGTTGTATTCGTCATTATTTCCATGTATTTTTGGTTGTTTCATGTTGGTTTGCGAGAGGAAGTGAATCAAGAAGGAAAGTAAATTTCAAGAGCACAAACTAAATAGTGAGAAGGAGGGAATCAAAGAAAAAATTCAGGAATATAACAAGATGATTAGAAATATATGGGTTGGACCTTACAACACAGGCCTTCACACTAGATATAAGAGACAATATTCATGTATTATATCCCGTCCAATAAATGTATGGGGTTTATCATGTCTCTATCATTCTCATATTCTCAGGTCTTCAATTTGATCAATCTATATCCATTCTAATTTCTTGTGGAGTAGAGCTAGAGTTTGTGTGCATGTGTTGAGCGTGTAAGACCCCATGAGTTTCTTTTTTGTGGAGGAAGTGGAAACATGTGGAAGAATCATATTGGAGCTTCCCACCTTTGAATCATTGTTATTCAAACATAGTAAAACATCTAGTATATTAACAAATGACAAATAGAAATTGAACAAGTTGAGGTTTCCTTTCCTCTTATGGGACATCAAAACCTCTATCGTGAGACATGTTTCCCATGACATAACTATATCACTAATTAAAGTGAAAATGGAAATTTAAGTCATCGTACACATGGAAGAATTTAGTTGATCATAATGAATTAAGTGGAGTATATGTGGATCGTGGGTTTCTCATCATACTTCTTAGTAAATAACATTAGCATAGATAGTGAATTTTAGACAACTACCAACTAAACATAGTCACGATCACAAAGAAATTGGTGAAGTTAATGGAGAAGGTAGATCAATGACCAAGAGCCACATCCACATGCAAGATTAATGGTTTTAATCTGCATCAGGTGCATGAAATTTTCACAATTTACTATGTATATAGTCACACAGGAGATCCAATGGTGGACATCACCTTGATCCGATGACCAAGAAGTAGTTCTAGACACGAACATGAATGAGGAATAATGTGCATCCCACAACATGATGAGATCCCATGACGAAGAAAGTTTTAGATCAACAACACATGTTTAATATCAAAATTTGACCTGCAAAAAGGATAAGCATTAGTCTAACATGTGGAAAAATCCAATGATTAATATTGTATTACTTCGATGGTCAAACTTTGATGTCGACAATCAATATTTTTAGAAGTTAAGGTGTAGTCTAGAACCCAATATGATCCAACGATGGAGATGAGTTCAATTTAAAATTCTATATCTAATATCGAATATGAATAATCATGGAAGTTAACATGTATATCAACACAAGATGTGATTTTATATCTACAAATGATTTGATCAAATGGCTCAAATCAACATTGGGATTTCTACATGCTCGATCTTTAATTGGTAAAATTAATCCGATATTGAATTCCAATGTTGACAAAGAAACTCATATGGCATATGGTACCAGTGACGTGGTTTAAACAATGATTTGGAAATTTCATGTGATGAACCATGGTAATGTCATAGTGATGATGTGAATTCACATGTGTCAGTTAGTGATGGACAATAGGATTTGATAGGTACTCACACCACGTGGAAGTAAAAGGGCTTAAGTCCCTGAGTTAAGACTAATGGAGATCCCCACCTTTGAATCACTATTATTCAAACATAATATGGAGGAAAAGTATTGGATGTATTCTGATTGTATTGTGGTCATAGTAGTGGCATTATTATAATATGATTTTTATGGTTTTTCTGTGTCTATATATTACTTATGGTATTTCCATGGAAATCCATTCCTGTACGAAATTTTTGTCATCATTGTGATTCACGTATTAAAGTGAAAATTAGAAAAATATATGTATGGATGTTTATTTTTCTTTCATATGTGGAGGTTACTCATTATTGATGGTTTGTGGCTAGATTCTTGCAGTGAACATCCCAGAGAATTTTCTTTCGAGGTTGCTGCACCATTGTTATGTGTGGGAATAATAGTGTACAACACTTAATTTTGTTCTCAAGGATGGGGTTCTATAAGAAATCAACTTTATTATGGAGCCCATTATTTAGATGGGTGTTCTATTAAGGAGTAGATCTAATTATTTATGAGGTCACAAAAAATATTTTCACTTGGAGGTGGCAGTTCCTTGGTGCATATGTTTTGCAAGGGGAGAATATGAGGGTGGTTTCCATTCCCTCCTATAAAAAAAGATATACAACCCAAATAGAGGAAAATGGTATTTCATCTCGGATAGGAGCACTTTTTCTGGAATGGAATGGATCTAATATATTTTTTTTATTATAAGGGAACATAGCATTGTTCATATATTCCTTATTGGAGATCATTTCACATTTAGAATCAAAATAATGATAACTTAAAATTTTTTATTTTTGTAAGTTCATGTGTGTTTTTGTATTGTAAATGAGCTCATTTTTAGTTGAATCTAATGCCCTTCATTTGTTGAGCTTGTATTGCTGAGAAAATGGCAAGAATTCGTGAGTTATTAGAGTTATTGAAAACTGTAATATCGTATATTGTCAATGTTAAAATCTGTTGAACACCTAATCCTCTATGGGTAGGTGTGGAAGGTGAAGAGTCACAAAGGAGTGCAAGTGACCTTGGAAGATGAATCCAAGAGTCACACCATTGTATTATAAATGCACATATATCATGAATAATATGGGTATCTCATGCCTATATTTCTATGTGTGTGTTTAGTTTCTTCTCATACACCATGTGTGTGTTTAACATGGTATCAGAGCCTAGGCGAGGCCCTGGAATTTTCTCTGCCTCCTGAGAGCTTTCTCTTCATTGTTTTATGTGTTTATGACTATTCGTTGTTCTCAGCCTTGTGTTTTCACAAAGCTCCTCATATCTGCGACTTACTTTTTTTGGATGCAATTCCTCTACCATTGATGCAATTCTAGAAAATTCTGCTTTAATTCTTGAACATTGATAATTCCTCTGCATTGATTCCATAAATGTTGGTTTGCTCATGCCTCTTTTCATATTCTATATAAGTACTCCATTCTGGACTCTCGGCGTTGTAGTATCATTGCTACACCCTCAGCCTCTTCTTCCTCGTCACTCAGTGCTCACCGTTGCCCCTCCCATCAGCCCTTCAGCCTCCTTCCTACACCGTAGACACCATACCCATAGTGCGAGGTTAGCTTTTTTGAGGTTAGATTTTTGGAGCTTGAAATCGCAGGTTGGGAAATGGAGAATTCTAATTTTCCTGGTTTAGTATGTTGGAGCGGCAAACCTCTACACAGTGAATATACCTCTTTAGAAAAATTCTGAAATGCTCGCAGAAAATGCCCAGTAAAGCCTCTAACGGTAATGCAGTGATCTGCAACGTGTAACAAAACGACTGAGAGTTTCCAAAGTACACGAACCCTTGAGTAGTAAATCAATGAATTGAGCCCCAGATCTTCAAGCCCAGGTTCGAGACACCAAAGTCGCAATAATTTACAAAGCTATGGTGGTAGAGTATTATGTCAGCATTCTGTCCTTTGTCGACAAAGTTTGCAATCTGGGTGATCTGAAGGAAAATAAATATGAGTCTGCTTCTACACCTGCTTGTGTAGGTAGAAAAAATCGTAATCAGAAGGGTCCAGAGGCCGCTGCATGGCTTCCCACTATCACCTCGCTCACCAAATGCAAGGTCAGGCTGTTGAAAGAAGCGAAATTTTTACTACCCCCGCCTGCACACCAGGTCAGACGTATTTTCTCTGAGTTAAATAACGAATCGTCACTATATAGGCATAGAGTTTCTACTTGTAAAATTCGTAGAGTTTATATCCTTAAAAGTCAAATCCATTATGATGTAGGGGCATTAGCCTCAAAAGTTACTTTGTACATAAATAGCCATAGGGGGTCCCATGTTCTTTGAATTTCTTGTAAATATTAATATTTTGAATATTTGGTAGGAAATTGTAATTGTTCTCAAGTCATTTTGAGAACATGAGAATTGGTTGAGATAGGAATACGAAGAGTCAGTTTAGGATTAGTTCAGTTATTAAGTCTAATTTTAGGAATTTGGAATGTTAAGAGTTGCTGAACTGTTTGGAGACCTAAATCGATTCAGGCCATCCTTGTGGTATAAATGTAACCCTGAAGAGACTAAAGAGAGAGAGAGAGAGAGAGAGAGAGAGAGAGAGAGAGAGAGAGAGGGAGAAAGATTTAGAGGTAGAGAACCTCTTCAGCGACAGAATAGGAGGATAATGGCCACCGAATTGAATATCTGGCCTATCATGAATTGTAAGAATTAGCTGAGATTTATCACCTGTATATGTATGTATACATTTTATGAAGAATTATTTATAGTTACATGTGTGGCTTGTATATCTTCTTGGTTAGATCGTGTGAAGGAATTATCTAGGTATAGAGTTTATGCATTTTTTGTTAAACTACGCATAGGGAATACCTTTTGCGTGTTGGAGTGGGTTCGTTGATTATTCTCTTATTAATTATGTATAGTATGGGTCTCTGCGTATGAAGTTAAAAGTGAAACCCTGTTGAGAAATCATGGTGGGGGTTTAACTCTGGTTAACGAATACTATGTGTCATTTAAGAAAGCGACTTTCTTTTCAGTGCTGTGTCCTGATTGTATGTGCCTTTATTATATGTGTGTTATCGATGAGAGTATTTGAATCTGTAACAATTAAGGATCCGATGATAGATCATGTCCATATGGGTCGCTTGAAGTATTTATGGAAGTGCAGTTGATCCGCACGAAGCGATACAAGTGGAACTCTGGAAGTGGGGTTCATTGGATGAGTGTGGTGTAACGAGAAGCTATGTATTGATTGAAGTGAGAGCGAAGGCGGAGCATTGAAGTGTTGGTTAGACGCAGGCGTAGGAAGAATCGGAACCATGACCAGATGAACAGTAATGGCGGTTTCGAACTGGACGGTGGGATTCATTGCACCACCTTTGCGGCGAAAGCAGTATTTGAAGAGTTGGAAGAGATTCCATAGATTGATCAACGCGTGTCCCTGAGCGACATTGCAAAATCGCATTCACTGCGCGCCATCGCGCATTAACCATCAAACAAGGATACGGTGCGATATTGATATATATCATTGATCTGGGAGAAGGTGCATCGCACAGTGATCGCCTTCGAAAGTAGCACGGAGGTTAACTTAAGGTACGGGCGTGTGTATTTGATTGATATCTGTCTGATTTGATGTTGCGGCACGATGGAGCATGAGCCCTCCGATCGGGTCGACGGTTAATCGAGGTAAGTGACGTATGTTGGTGTGGGCCAGACTTTAATATATAGTGGTGAGTGATAATTAACCAAAGTCCGAGTGGTATATGGTATACAGTTGGAAATATATGTACATGCTGACGGTCAATTTATATGGTTTTAATAGCCCAAAGTATTATGTCGTGTATATTGGTTGTACATGCTAAGTTGGCACATATGTATACGAAATGGATTGTCGAGTTATAACTATAGAGGAGTGTTGAACTAATATTTCAATTCTCTGAATTGAGATATTAAAATAACCCATACTTATTTGTTAAAAAAAGCCAGCGTAGAATAAAGGGAGGTTGTGAGATTGCCGGACTAGGTAAGAGGATTGGACATGAAAATTTGGATGCATTTACACACAGTTGAAGTTGGGACCAAGGTAAACCGGGGATAAGGGAGGCCCTGCTGTCAAGTGGTATCAGAGCTAGAATTTAGTTAGCTCGCTGAAAAGTTCGTTTTAGAAATGTACATGTACTGAACAAGAAAGAAAAGTTGAAGTCTATTTAACAGAAGACTGCAGATTTGGAAGCCTGACATGCAGCATACATATTTAAAGTGAACATGATTGTGGAGTGAGTGGAAGACAGGATCATGATCTTGTAGGTAATTAACTTTAATCTGATTGAATTTGTAGTTGCAGAATTATGGTTGCTGAAAATTGGAGACAGAGTTTGATAGTGAAGATAGTGAGCCTGGTATTCATATAGAGGCTGGATAAAGAGGAAAATTGCGGTGTTCTCTAGAGAAGTGAGAAGTGTTAACTTTGGTTGAAGGATTGTTTGCAGAAGTCAGAGTGCAGACAATTGAAGATATCTCAGCAGAAGTGGATCACAACTTTTAGAGCAGTGATAGAAGAATCCAGCAAGGGATTCTGAGTGCAGAAAGAGCGTGGCAGAACCTGGAAGATTCCCAACTGAGGTTGGATGAGGACAGAAAGAGGTGTTCTTGAGAAAGTTGCAGAGTAAAGCCAGAAGGTTCCAGAGAGAGGGACCAGTACTTGCCAAAAGCCGAAGCTCAGAGAGAAGCTTGGTGAGGTAAGCTGTAGCAAGAGAGCTTGCTGTTGCAGAGGCTTAGTGCAGCTTGTGAGTGAAGAACTCCTAGAGAAGAAAATGGCTACTGAGAGCCATAGCAGAGACTGCAGAGATTGCAGAGGTTTTGAAAAAGGCCACAACAGAAGAATGAGTGAAGATGCCAAAGCAAATGGCATGAATAAGAAATCCACAGATGAGGAATGGCAGAAAGAATTAGTTGAGATCGGGGAAGAGTTCAATACATTGAAACTGAGGATAGAAGAAAACCAGAGAGTTGGTTGGCTCATGAGGAAGAGTGTGAAATGGCAACCATTACAGAAGAGGTTGAGGCAAAAGAAGATTTCCCTATTGAGAGAAGAACTCAGGGCAGCTGAGTTGAAAGAAGAAATTTCTACTTGTGAAGCAGAACAGAGCATAGATGAAGAGTGGAGACCTGTAGGAGATCTTGTGAGACATAGTGAAGACTTGAGGCAGCAATAATCTTGTCTTGCTGAGGAGGAAATCATTGAGAAATTCCTGAGTTATTGGACAAGTCCATATGATGTGAGGGCTTGTGTTCTTGACTCTGACAAATGTGAAGTGATGAAAGACTCCACAGAGGAAGAAGAACCTAGAGTTCTTGAGGCAAAGATGGAAATTGAAGATTCCATGTGTAGACCTGTTCAAGAAGAAGTGCTTGAGGGAGCAGCCAAGACTGAAGGTCTTGTGATTTGAAAACTAAAAATTTGTGTGTGTTTGTAGGTACACCCCTGGGAGATGAACAAGCTTCAGAGTTTGTTGGTGAGAAGAAGACATTGAATCTTAAATCTGTTCAGATCAATGCTGAGGTAGTGAGATCTCAGGGAGATATGAAGACAGAAGGATCAAATGAAGACATCCAAAAGAATGTTGAAGCTGAGAGAGAAAGGCCAACAGAGGATTGGTCAAGAATAAGCAGAGGCATAAAAGGATGTGTAAGGTTCCCTAAATCTACTCCTATTGAATTTGTTGAGTTATATAGGAGGATGGATTCTCAGAGAAGAGAATTGGAAAAGCAGAGTACCTATGCACTGGATGAGTTGCTGGGAAAGCAAGGCAGGAAGATCTTCATGGATGGAGTTCATGAAGCAGATGATGGAAGAAAAGTGAGGCTAGCTAACAGTCTCCTAGAGGATGCAGATCAGCATGCTAAGGCATTGACAAAAGGTTTGGAAAGGAGTTCTGCACAACATACTGATGTGTTGTCAGAGAAGAAGGAGACATTGAAGCACTGGAACTTTACTGCTGATGATTCATGTTTTAATCATACAGAGAAAGAGGAAGAACAGCAGTTGAAATTTGTCAGAGAGGTGAATGAGAAGGAAGCTATGTTGACTGGAACATAGTGAAGGATCATCATTTGGGCATGGTGATTGGAGTTGGGGAGATGACTCTGACAGCTAAAGAAAAAGATGATGAAGAAATTCTGAGCCTTGAACCAGACTTAGAAATGCCGGGAGAAGAATTGGTGACTAGGTCATCAATTGAGACCATTGGGTCTCATGGTTTTGACACTGACAGTCTGTTTATGTGTACAGGTGATGCAGAAGACAATTCATCCTTTGAAATTGTCTTGGGAGAAGAAAAATTGTTGCTGAAGGAGGATGAGACAACCATGTCTCATATACAGGGAATTATCAATGTTATTGATAGAAAAGAGTTGGCTACTTGGGTAGGCCAAAGCCATCCTGAAGAACAAGTTTTGGAAGCTGTTGAAGTGAGGAAGAATCATCATTCCATGCTGACAGAGGATGAAGATATAGTGGCTAGAGAACTTGATTGGATCTCCAGAATCCATCAGGAGGATGAGAGGCAATTGCTGAAGATTGCCCACAAAGAAGAAAATAATGCTGAGTCTAACTTCCAGCATGTTGGAGATGTAAAACAAACACGGGAGAATTGGCTGAGTTGTTTGCTGAGAGCATTTGAAGAAGAGGAAGGGATTTCAGACCCTAGAGCAAGGATGCCTGAAGCTGTGAAGAAGAGAGGAATAGATACTAGCTTGCAGAATCAAATTATGTTTACTAGTATACTGGAGGAGTATGTCACTGCTGGTAGGAACTTAAATAGTGGATTGTTTTCGGAGAATGAATTTGCAGATGATGAAAAAAAGAAAAGTGTTGCAGAGGGACAGGAAGGGGAGGCAGCAACACCCACGGTGGCAGCAGCAACACCCATGGTGGCAGCAGATGCAACATGGGGGATGATGCCTGCACCAGTAGTAAACATATTGATAGCATGTGAGATTGGAAGCAGCAGCATAGGGCAAGATGATTTCCAGCTGGAAGATAAGCTGGACATGGAGATTGAGTACATCATAAGACAGATGATGAGAGTGACTCAGGAGCAGCAGACAGTAGCAGGAAAGCAGGAGAGTTTCAGCAAGAGAAAGAGAATGGCAGATTGTGAAGGCGTAGCTAGGGACAGATTACAGAACAAAGTCTGGAAGCCTGGAGAAGATCAGTTGAAGGATGATGCAGCTGATGGACAACAGCAAACCCAAGTATGGGATCCTGGAGGCAGAGACGAAGAGCACATGATCAAGAGACCATGAAGAACTTGAAGCTTGGGAGTCTGATGCAGGGGCATTAGGCTCAAAAGTTACTTTGTACATAAATAGGCATAGGAGGTCCCATGTTCTTTGAATTTCTTGTAAATATTAATATTTTGAATATTTGGTAGGAAATTGTAATTGTTCTCAAGTCATTTTGAGAACATGAGAATTGGTTGAGATAGGAATACGAAGAGTAAGTTTAGGATTAGTTCAGTTATTAGGTCTGATTTTAGGAATTTGGAATGTTAAGAGTTGCTGAACATTTTGGAGACCTGAATCGATTCAGGCCATCCTTGTGGTATAAATGTAACCCTGAAGAGTCTAAAGAGAGAGAGAGAGAGAGGGAGAAAGAGTTAGAGGTAGAGAACCTCTTCAGCGAAAGAATAGGAGGATAATGGCCACCGAATTGAATATCTGGCCTATCATGAATTGTAAGAATTAGCTGAGATTTATCACCTGTATATGTATGTATATACCTGTTTATGAAGAATTGTTTATGAGTTACATGTGTGACTGTATATCTTCTTGGTCGAATCGTGTGAAGGAATTATCTCAGTGTAGCTATGCATTTGTTGTTAAACTCTGTGTGGGGAATACCTTGCGTGTTCGTGCATTCATTGATTATTCTCTGTAATTATGTATAGTATGAGTCTCTGCGTATGAAGTTAAAATTGAAACCCTGTTAAGAAATCATGGTGGGGGTTTAACTCTGGTTAACGAATACTGTGTGTCATTGAAGAAGCAGCTTTCTTGTCAGTGTTATGTCTTGATTGTATGTGCATTGATTATATGTGTGTTCTCGATGAGAGTATTTGAATCTGTAACAGTTAAGGATCTGATGATAGATCATGTCCTTATGGGTCGCTTGAAGTATTTGTGAAAATGCAGTTGATCCGCGCGAAGCAATACAAGTGGAACTCTAGAAGTGGGGTTGATTGGATGAGTGTGGTGTAACGAGAAGCTGTGTATTGACTGAAGTGGGAGCGAAAGTAGAGCATTGAAGCGTTGGACCAGAACCTAGAGCGTAGGATGAATCAGAACCATGACCAGATGAACAGTAATTGCAGTTTGGAGTTGGACGGTGTGTTTTATCGCACCACCTTTGCGGCGAAAGCGGTATTTGAAGAGTTGGGAGCGATTCCATAGATTGATCGACGCATGTCCCCGAGCGACATTGCAAAACTGCCTCCACTGCACGCCATCGCGCATTAACCATCGACCAAGGATACAGTGCGATATTGATATATACCGTTGATCTAGGGGAAGGTGCATCGCACGGTGATCGCCTTCGAAAGTAGCACGGAGGTTAACTTAAGGTACGGGCGTGTGTATTTGATTGATATCCGACCGATTTGATGTTGCGGCGTGATGGAACATGAGCCCTCCGATCGGGTCGACGATTAATCGAGGTAAGTGACGTATGTTGGTGTGGGCCAGACTTTAATATATAGTGGTGATTGATAATTAACCAAAGTCTGAGTGGTATATGGTATATGGTTGGAAATATATGTACATGCCGAGGGTCAATTTATATGGTTTTAATGGCCCAAAGTATTATGTCGCGTATATTGGTTGTACATGCGAAGTTGGCGCATATGTATACGAAATGGAATGTCGGGTTATAACTATAGAGGAGTTTTGAACTAATATCTCAATTCTCTGAATTGAGATATTAAAATAACCCAGACTTATTTGTTAAAAAAAGCCAGCGTAGAATAAAGGGAGTTTGTGAGATTGTCGGACTAGGTAAGAGGATTGGACATGAAAATTTGGATGCATTTACACACAGTTGAAGTTGGGACCAAGGTAAACCGGGGATAAGGGAGGCCCCACTGTCAAGTGGTATCAGAGCTAGAATTTAGTTAGCTCGTTGAAAAGTTTGTTTTGGAAATGCACATGTACTGAACAAGAAAGAAAAGTTTAAGTTTGTTTAACAGAAGACTGCAGATTTGGAAGCCTGACATGCAGCATACATATTTAAAGTGAACATGATTGTGGAGTGAGTGGAAGACAGGATCATGATCTTGGAGGTAATTAACTTTAATCTGATTGAATTTGTAGTTGCAGAATTATGGTTGCTGAAAATTGGAGACAAAGTTTGATAGTGAAGATAGTGAGCCTGGTATTCATATAGAGGCTGGATAAAGAGGAAAATTGCGGTGTTCTCTAGAGAAGTGATCAGTGTTAACTCTGGTTGAAGGATTGTTTGCAGAAGTCAGAGTGCAGACAATTGAAGACATCTCAGCAGAAGTGGATCACAACTTTTAGAGCAGTGATAGAAGAATCCAGCAAGGGATTCTGAGTGTAGAAAGAGTGTGGCAGAACCTGGAAGATTCCCATCTAAGGTTGGGTGAGGACAGAAAGAGGTGTTCTTGAGAAATTTGCAGAGTGAAGCCAGAAGTTTCCAGAGAGAGGGACCAGTACTTGTTAAAAGCCAAAGCTCAGAGAGAAGCTTGATGAGGTAAGTTGCAGCAAGAGAGCTTGCTGTTGCAGAGGCTTAGTGCAGCTTGCGAGTGAAGAACTCCTAGAGAAGAAAATGATTATTGAGAGCCATAGCAGAGACTACAGAGATTGCAGAGGTTCGGAAAAATGCCACAGTAGAAGAATGAGTGAAGATGCCAAAGAAAATGGCATGAATAAGAAATCCACAGATGAGGAATGGCAGAAATAATTAGCTGAGATCAGGGAAGAGTTCAATAGATTGAAACTGAGGATAGAAGAAAGCCAGAGAGTTGGTTGGCTCATGAGGAAGAGTGTGAAATGGCAACCATTACAAAAGAGGTTGAGGCAAAAGAATATTTCCCTATTGAGAGAAGAACTCAGAGCAGCTGAGTTGAAAGAAGAAATTTCTGCTTGTGAAGCAGAACCGAGCACAGATGAAGAGTGGAGACCTGTAGGAGATCTTGTGAGACATAGTGAAGACTTGAGGCAGTAAGAATCTTGTCTTGCTAAGGAGGAAATCATTGAGGAATTCCTGAGTTATTGGACAAGTCCAGATGATGTGAGGGCTTGTGTTCTTGACTCTGACAAATGTGAAGTGATGAAAGACTCCACAGAGGAAGAAGAACCCAGAGTTCTTGAGGCAAAGATGGAAATTGAAGATTCTATGTGCAGACCTATTTAAGAAGAAGTGCTTGAGGGAGCAGCCAAGACTGAAGTTCTTGTGATTTGAAAACTAAAAATTTGTGTGTGTTTGTAGGTACACCCCTGGGAGATGAACAAGCTTCAGAGTTTGTTGGTGAGAAGAAGACATTGAATCTGAAATCTGTTCAGATCAATTCTGAGGTAGTAAGATCTCAGGGAGAGATGAAGACAGAAGGATCAAATGAAGACATCCAGCAGAATGTTGAAGCTGAGAGAGAAAGGCCAACAGAGGATTGGTCAAGAATAAGCATAGGCATAAAAGGATGTGTAAGGTTCCCTAAATCTACTCCTATTGAAGTTGTTGAGTTGTATAGGAGGCTGGATTCTCAAAGAAGAGAATTGGAAAAGAAGAGGACCTATGCACTGGATGAGTTGCTGGGAAAGCAAGGCAGGAAGATCTTCATGGATGGAGTTCATGAAGCAGATGATGGAAGAAAAGTGAGGCTAGCTGACAGTCCCCTAGAGGATGCAGATCAGCATGCTGAGGTGTTGACAGAAGGTTTGGAAAGGATTTCTTCACAACATACTGATGTGTTGTCAGAGAAGAAGGAGACATTGAAGCACTAGAACTTTACTGCTGATGATTCATGTGTTAATCATACAGAGAAAGAGGAAGAACAACAGTTGAAAGTTGTCAGAGAGGTGAATGAGAAGGAAGCTATGTTGACTGGAACATAGTGAAGGATCATCATTTGGGCATGGTGATTGGAGCAGGGGAGATGACTCTGACAGCTGAAGAAAAATATGAATAAGAAATTCTGAGCCTTGAACCAGACTTAGAAATGTCGAGAGAAGAATTGGTGACTAGGTCATCAATTGAGACCATTGGGTCTCATGGTTTTGACACTGACAGTTTGTTTATATGTACAGGTGATGCAGAAGACAATTCATCCTTTGAAATTGTCTTGGGAGAAGAAAAATTGTTGCTGAAGGAGGATGAGACAACCATGTCTCATATACAGGGAATTATCAATGTTATTGACAGAAAAGAGTTGGCTAGTTGGGTAGGCCAAAGCCAGCCTAAAGAACAAGTTTTGGAAGCTGCTGAAGTGAGGAAGAATCAACATTCCATGCTGACAGAGGATGAAGATACAGTGGCTAGAGAACTTGATTGGATCTCCAGAATCCATTAGGAGGATGAGAGGCAATTGCTGAAGATTGCGCACAAAGAAGAAAATAATGTTGATTCTAACTTCCAGCATGTTGGAGATGTAAAACAAACACAGGAGAATTGGCTGAGTTGTTTGCTGAGAGCATTTGAAGAAGAGGAAGGGATTTCAGACCCTGGAGCAAGGATTCCTGAAGCTGTGAAGAAGAGAGGAATAGATACTAGCTTGCAAAATCAAATTCTGTTTACTACTATACTGGAGGAGTATGTCACTGCTGGTGGGAACTTAAATAGTGGATTGTGTTCGGAGAATGAATTTGCAGATGATGAACAAAAGAAAAGTGTTGCAGAGGGACAGGAAGGGGAGGTAGCAACACCCACGGTGGCAGCAGCAACAACCATGGTGGCAACAGATGCAACATGGGGGATGACGCCTGCAGGAGTAGTAAACATATTGATAGCATGTGAGATTGGAAGCAACAGCAGAGGGAAAGATGATTTCCAGCTGGAAGATAAGCTGGACATGGAGATTGATTACATCAGAAGACTGATGATGAGAGTGACTCAGGAGCAGCAGACAGCAGTAGGAAAGCAGGAGAGTTTCAGCAAGAGAAAGACAATGGCAGATTGTGAAGGCATAGCTGGGGGCAGATTACAGAACAAAGTTTGGAAGCCTGGAGAAGATCAGTTGAAGGATGATGCAACTGATGGACAACAGAAATCAAGTATGGGATCCTGGAGGCAGAGACGAAGAGCACATGATCAAGAGACCATGAAGAACTTGAAGCTTGGGAGTCTGATGCAAGGGCATTAGGCTCAAAAGTTACTTTGTACATAAATAGCCATAGGGGGTCCCATGTTCTTTGAATTTCTTGTAAATATTAATATTATTAAAATTTTGTAGGAAATTTTAATTGTTCTCAAGTCATTTTGAGAACATGAGAATTGGTTGAGATAGGAATACGAAGAGTCAGTTTAGGATTAGTTCAGTTATTAAGTCTGATTTTAGGAATTTGGAATGTTAAGAGTTGTTGAACTGTTTGGAGAACTGAATCGATTCAGACCATCCTTGTGGTATAAATGTAACCCCGAAGAGGCTAAAAAGAGAGAGAGAGAGAGAGAGAGGGAGAAAGAGTTAGAGGTAGAGAACCTCTTCAGCGACAGAATAGGAGGATAATGGCCACCGAATTGAATATCTGGCCTATTATGAATTGTAAGAATTAGCTGAGATTTATCACCTGTATATGTATGTATATACATGTTTATGAAGAATTGTTTATGAGTTACATGTGTGACTGTATATCTTCTTGGTCGAATCGTGTGAAGGAATTATCTCAGTGTAGCTGTGCATTTGTTGTTAAACTCTGCGTGGGGAATACCTTGCGTGTTCGTGCATTCGTTGATTATTCTCTGTAATTATGTATAGTATGAGTCTCTACGTATGAAGTTAAAATTGAAACCCTGTTGAGAAATCATGGTGGGGGTTTAACTCTAGTTAACGAATACTATGTGTCATTGAAGATAGCGACTTTCTTGTCAGTGTTATGTCTTGATTGTATGTGCCTTGATTATATGTGTGTTATCCATGAGAGTATTTTAATCTGTAACAGTTAAGGATCCGATGATCGATCATGTCCGTATGGGTCGCTTGAAATATTTGTGAAAGTGAAGTTGATCTGCGCGAAGCGATACAAGTAGAAATCTGGAAGTGGGGTTCATTGGATGAGTGTGGTATAACAAGAAGCTGTGTATTGACTGAAGTGGGAGTGAAAGCAGAGCATTGAAGTGTTGGACCGGAACCTGGAGCGTAGGAAGAAGCGGAACCATGACCAGATGAACAGTAATGGCGGTTTGGAGTTGGACGGTGGGTTTTATCACACCACCTTTGCAGCGAAAGCGGTATTTGAAGAGTTGGGAGCGATTCCATAGATTGATCGACACGTGTCCCCGAGTGACATTGCAAAACCGCCTCCACTGCGCGCCATCGCGCATTAACCCTCGACCAAGGATACGGTGCGATATTGATATATACCATTGATTTGGGGGAAGGTGCATCGCACAGTGATCGCCTTCGGAAGTAGCACGGAGGTTAACTTAAGGTACGGGCGTGTGTATTTGATTGATATCCGTCCAATTTGATGTTGTGGCGCGATGGAACATGAGCCCTCCAATCGGGTCGACGGTTAATCGAGGTAAGTGACGTATGTTGGTGTGGGCCAGACTCTAATATATAGTGGTGATTGATAATTAACCAAAGTCCAAGTGGTATATGGTATACAGTTGGAAATATATGTACATGCCGAGGGTCTATTTATATGGTTTTAATAGCCCAAAGTATTATGTCGCGTATATTGGTTGTACATGCGAAGTTGGCGCATATGTATATGAAATGGACTGTCGGGTTATAACTATAGAGGAGTGTTGAACTAATATCTCAATTCTCTGAATTGAGATATTAAAATAACCCAGACTTATTTGTTAAAAAAAGCCAGCGTAGAATAAAGGGAGGTTGTGAGATTGTCGGACTAGGTAAGAGGATTGGACATGAAAATTTGGATGCATTTACACACAGTTGAAGTTGGGACCAAGGTAAACCGGGGATAAGGGAGGCCCCGCTATCGAGTGGTATTAGAGCGAGAATTTATTTAGCTCGCTGAAAAGTTTGTTTTGGAAATGCACATGTACTGAACATGAAATAAAAGTTGAAGTTTGTTTAACAGAAGATTGCAGATTTGGAAGATTGACATGCAGCATACATATTTAAAGTGAACAGGATTGTGGAGTGAGTGGAAGACAGGATCATGATCTTGCAGGTAATTAACTTTAATCTGATTGAATTTGTAGTTGCAGAATTATGGTTGCTGAAAATTGGAGACAGAGTTTGATAGTGAAGATAGTGAGCCTGGTATTCAGCTAGAGGCTGGATAAAGAGGAAAATTGCGGTGTTCTCTAAAGAAGTGAGCAGTGTTAACTCTGGTTGAAGGATTGTTTTCAGAAGTTAGAGTGCAGACAATTGAAGACATCTCAGCAGAAGTGGATCACAAATTTTAGAGCAGTGATAGAAGAATCCAACAAGGGATTCTGAGTGTAGAAAGAGTGTGGTAGAACCTGGAATATTCCCAACTGAGTTTGGATGAGGACAGAAAGAGGTGTTCTTGAGTAAGTTTCAGAGTTAAGCCAGAAGGTTCCAGAGAGAGGGACCAGTGCTTACCAAAAGCCAGAGCTCAGAGAGAAGCTTGGTGAGGTAAGTTGCAACAAGAGAGCTTGCTGTTGCAAAGGCTTAGTGCAGCTTGTGAGTGAAGAACTCCTAGAGAAGAAAATGGCTACTGAGAGCCATAGCAGAGACTGCAGAGATTGCAGAGGTTCTGAAAAAGGCCATAGCAGAAGAATGAGTGAAGATGCCAAAGAAAATGGCATGAATAAGAAATCCACAGATGAGGAATGGCAGAAAGAATTAGCTGAGATGAGGGAAGAGTTCAATAGATTTAAACTGAGAATAGAAGAAATCCAGAGAGTTGGTTGGCTCATGAGGAAGAGTGTGAAATGGAAACCATTACAGAAGAGGTTGAGGCAAAAGAAGATTGCCCTGTTGAGAGAAGAACTCAGAGTAGCTGAGTTGAAAGAAGAAATTTCTGCTTGTGAAGCATAACAGAGCACAGATGAAGAGTGGAGACCTGTAGGAGATCTTGTGAGACATAGTGAAGACTTGAGGCAGCAATAATCTTGTCTTGTTCAGGAGGAAACCATTGAGGAATTCTTGAGTTATTGGACAAGTCCAGATGATGTGAGGGCTTGTGTTCTTGAGTCTGACAAATGTGAAGTGATGAAAGACTCCACAGAGGAAGAAGAACCCAGAGTTCTTGCGGAAAATATGGAAATTGAAGATTCCATGTGAAGACCTGTTCAAGAAGAAGTGCTTGAGGGAGCAGCCAAGACTGAAGGTCTTGTGATTTGAAAACTAAAAAGTTGTGTGTGTTTGCAGGTACACCCCTGGGAGATGAACAAGCTTCAGAGTTTGTTGGTGAGAAGAAGTCATTGAATCTGAAATCTGTTCAGATCAATGCTGAGGTAGTGAGATCTCAGGGAGAGATGAAGACAGAAGGATCAAATGAAGACATCCAACAGAATGTTGAAGCTGAGAGAGAAAGGCCAACAGAGGATTGGTCAAGAATAAGCAGAGGCATAAAAGGATGTGTAAGGTTCCCTAAATCTACTCCTATTGAAGTTGTTGAGTTATATAGGAGGCTGGATTCTCAGAGAAGAGAATTGGAAAAGCAGAGGACCTATGCACTGGATGAGTTGCTGGGAAAGTAAGGAAGGAAGATCTTCATGGATGGAGTTCATGAAGCAGATGATGGAAGAAAAGTGAGGCTAGCTGATAGTCTCCTGGAGGATGCAGATCAGCATGCTGAGGTGTTGACGGAAGGTTTGGAAAGGAGTTCTGCACAACATACTGATGTGTTGTCAGAGAAGAAGGAGACATTGAAGCACTGGAACTTTACTGCTGATGATTCATGTGTTAATCATACAGAGAAAGAGGAACAACAGCAGTTGAAAGTTGTCAGAGAGGTGAATGAGAAGGAAGCTATGTTGATTGGAAAATAGTGAAGGATCATCATTTGGGCATGGTGATTGGAGCAGGGGAGATGACTCTGACAGCTGAAGAAAAAGATGATGAAGAAATTCTAAGCCTTGAACCAGACTTAGAAATTCCGGGAGAAGAATTGGTGACTAGGTCATCAATTGAGACCATTGGGTCTCATGGTTTTGACACTCACAGTATGTTTATGTGTACAGGTGATGCAGAAGACAATTCATCCTTTGAAATTGTCTTGGGAGAAAAAAAACTGTTGCTGAAGGAGGACAAGACAACCATGTCTCATATACAGGGAATTATCAATGTTATTGACAGAAAAGAGTTGGCTAGTTGGGTAGGCAAAAGCCAGCCTGAAGAACAAGTTTTGGAAGCTGCTGAAGTGAGGAAGAATCAACATTCCATTCTGACAGAGGATGAAGATACAATGGCTAGAGAACTTGATTGGATCTCCAGAATCCATTAGGAGGATGAGAGGCAATTGCTGAAGATTGCGCACAAAGAAGAAAATAATGTTGAGTCTAACTTCCAGCATGTTGGAGATGTAAAACAAACACAAGTGAATTGGCTGAGTTGTTTGCTGAGAGCATTTGAAGAAGAGGAAGGGATTGCAGACCTTGGAGCAAGGATGCCTGAAGCTGTGAAGAAGAGAGGAATAGATACTAGCTTGCAGAATCAAATTCTGTTTACTACTATACTGGAGGAGTATGTCACTGCTGGTGGGAGCTTAAATAGTGGATTGTTTTCAGATAATGAATTTGCAGATGATGAACAAAAGAAAAGTGTTGCAGAGGGACAGGAAGGGGAGGTAGCAACACCCACAGTGGTAGCAGCAATAGCCATGGTGGCAACAGATGCAACATGGGGGATGACGCCTGCAGGAGTAGTAAACATATTGATAGCATGTGAGATTGGAAGCAGCAGCAGAGGGAAAGATGATTTCCAGCTGGAAGATAATCTGGACATGGAGATTGATTACATCAGAAGACTGATGATGAGAGTGACTCAGGAGCAGCAGACAGCAGCAGGAAAGCAGGAGAGTTTCAGCAAGAGAAATACAATGGCAGATTGTGAAGGCATAGCTGGGGGCAGATTACAGAAGAAAGTTTGGAAGCCTGGAGAAGATCAGTTGAAGGATGATGCAACTGATGGACAGCAGAAAAATCAAGTATGGGATCCTGGAGGCAGAGACGAAGAGCACATGATCAAGAGACCATGAAGAACTTGAAGCTTGGGAGTCTGATGTAAGGGCATTAGGCTCAAAAGTTACTTTGTACATAAATAGCCATAGGGGGTCCCATGTTCTTTGAATTTCTTGTAAATATTAATATTATTAAAATTTTGTAGGAAATTTTAATTGTTCTCAAGTCATTTTGAGAACATGAGAATTGGTTGAGATAGGAATACGAAGAGTCAGTTTAGGATTAGTTCAATTATTAAGTCTGATTTTAGGAATTTGGAATGTTAAGAGTTGTTGAACTGTTTCGAGACTTGAATCGATTCAGGCCATCCTTGTGGTATAAATGTAACCCTGAAGAGGCTAAAAAGAGAGAGAGAGAGAGAGAGAGAGAGGGAGAAAGAGTTAGAGGTAGAGAACCTCTTCAGCGACAGAATAGGAGGATAATGGCCACCAAATTGAATATCTGGCCTATTATGAATTGTAAGAATTAGCTGAGATTTATCACCTGTATATGTATGTATATACATGTTTATGAAGAATTGTTTATGAGTTACATGTGTGACTGTATATCTTCTTGGTCGAATCGTGTGAAGGAATTATCTCAGTGTAGCTGTGCATTTGTTGTTAAACTCTGCGTGGGGAATACCTTGCGTGTTCGTGCGTTCGTTGATTATTCTCTGTAATTATGTATAGTATGAGTCTCTGCGTATGAAGTTAAAATTGAAACCCTGTTGAGAAATCATGGTGGGGGTTTAACTCTAGTTAACGAATACTATGTGTCATTGAAGAAAGCGACTTTCTTGTCAGTGTTATGTCTCGATTGTATGTGCCTTGATTATATGTGTGTTCTCCATGAGAGTATTTGAATCTGTAACAGTTAAGGATCCGATGATAGATCATGTCCGTATGGGTCGCTTGAAGTATTTGTGAAAGTGCAGTTGATCCGCGCGAAGCGATACAAGTCGAGCTCTGGAAGTGGGGTTCATTGGATGAGTGTGGTGTAACGAGAAGCTGTGTATTGACTGAAGTGGGAGTGAAAGCAGAGCATTGAAGTGTTGGACCGGAACCTGGAGCGTAGGAAGAAGCGGAACCATGACCAGATGAACAGTAGTGGCGGTTTGGAGCTGGACGGTGGGTTTTATCGCACCACCTTTGCGGCAAAAGCGGTATTTGAAGAGTTGGGAGCGATTCCATAGATTGATCGACGTGTGTCCCCGAGCAACATTGCAAAACCGCATCCACTGCGCGCCATCGCGCATTAACCATCGACCTAGGATACGATGCGATATTGATATATACCATTGATCTGGGGGAAGGTGCATCACATGGTGATCGCCTTCGGAAGTAGCACGGAGTTTAACTTAAGGTACGGGCGTGTGTATTTGATTGATATCCATCTGATTTGATGTTGCGGCGCGATGGAATATGAGCCCTCCGATCGGGTTGACGGTTAATCGAGGTAAGTGACGTATGTTGGTGTGGGCCAGACTTTAATATATAGTGGTGATTGATAATTAACCAATGTTCGAGTGGTATATGGTATACGGTTGGAAATATATGTACATGCCAAGGGTCAATTTATATGGTTTTAATAGCCCAAAGTATTATGTCGCGTATATTGGTTGTACATGCAAAGTTGGCGCATATGTATAAGAAATGGACTGTCGGGTTATAACTATAGAGGAGTGTTGAACTAATATCTCAATTCTCTGAATTGAGATATTAAAACAACCCATACTTATTTGTTAAAAAAAGCTAGCGTAGAATAAAGGGAGGTTGTGAGATTTCCGGACTAGGTAGGAGGATTGGACATGAAAATTTGGATGCATTTACACACAGTTGAAGTTGGGACCAAGGTAAACCGGGGATAAGGGAGGCCTCGCTGTCACATTGTCAATAGGAGAATATATGTGATGCTTCCTTCAGAAAAATTTGTAAGAGATGTACCTTTAAAAACAAAACAAAAAAATAAAAGCTCGTGCAACTGATTTCTCTATTGGGAACCAAAGAGAGCCTCTAATAACTATTCCCTCTCTCATACTATATTCCTGGCGCTGTTGCTGGGGAAACTCCATCAGGAAGAGAATTCTATTCTTGCCAAAATTTAAAAATTTTATGAAAAGTCTTCTGAGTTACAACTTCTCTAAACAACAAAGCAGCATTAATCTGTGTTTTTAGATTACAAGAACAAAATCAACGAAGGTAAAAAAATACAGTATTGTCGCACAAGGTTCATATTTGACTCATGAAAAACATAACCATCAAAATGAGTTGTGTCTATACATCCTGTCACTTCGTGTCTGATGTCCTTGATTGAAGAATGCAAATGGTGTAATGGCCTGGTAAGCTTTCGTTCTTGGATGCTAAAAATGAAGTTTTAGTGACTGAGGTTTGAGATTATAGCAGAGTATTCTTTTGCGTGTTTATAGTTGTTTCTCCTTGTTGGTACGAATTGAAAAAGAGGCCAAGATCATCGTTTAATTGGTGTAATTAATTCAGCCATTTTCAATTCGAATGAAGTGAATTGAATAAAATGTGTGGGGGAATTCATTGGTAATTAATTCAACCATTTTCCCAAAAAAAAAAAATTGCTAAAATTGTAGCAGAAATTTTGAAGAGGACTGATTGAAACCAAACTGAAGAATATTTTCAATTTGTTTACATTGTAAACGGGCGTAGTATCGGTTGAACCCGACACCCTTCATTTATTTAACTTTGAGTTGTTGAGAAAATGGCTAAAATCAATGATGCATTAGAGTTTTTGAATAACTTCCTTCATTCCACTGCTCATGATATGGTAAAAATAAGCAAGAATGCACTTTTTAATATTCAAACTTGCTTGCAAGATGCACAAGACAAGATTGATTTTTTGTAGTTGGAGTCTCAACTTCAGCAAGATGAACTTCAGCAAAAGAGTCATCATTCTGAACCTATTTCTGTTCAAAAAATTGAGAAGGGCTCTCATCAGCAGCAAGAATATAAAGTTGCAGTTGATTTACATTCAGTTCATTGTACCAGAGCATATTTACATGTAGATGCAACAACTCAGCCTGCACTTCCCAAGCCCATCATCAGACCTTGGGAAGAGCTTTTCCATAACAAGCACAGAACTGGTCTTGGATATGACAAGGAGTTGTCCTTTCATATTCCGGGCTACTCCAAGCCCATCAAATTTCAGATGCCGGATTTCTTTATGACAGTTCACCTGCAGCTGTTCCAGATCCTGCTCCTCTTCCACAACAACAACAAGAACAAAAACAACATATTTTAAAATTACAACACTATGATCGCATTGGCCATATGAAAGATCATTGTTTTGATCTTCACCCATGTAAGCATTGTGGTCGGCACACGTATTCTTCACACAGATGCTTCAGAAACAAGCCTCTTGCAAGAACAAAGATTCATCTTGGATGGATCGCTTCTTGGCAATGGGCATCAGCAGCCAAGAAGATGTTTAAGTCACATGTCAGAACTTGTTCTAGAATATTGAACAAACTTGCAGTAGAGTTTTCACCATCATCTCACTTTGTACCTGACAAGGGGGAAAATGGTGGTCATCTACAAGCTTCGAAGTCACATCAAATGAGCTTGAGCCACAATCTCTCATTCCATATTCATAGTTGTAGCCAGAGACAACAGTTCAATCGAGCCTAAGCCACAACCTGTTGTTCCAGATTCAGAGTTATAGCCAAAGACACGAATGCCCATGAGCATGCCTTTGGTTGATGGACAGCCTTAAACCATGCATGTGAGGTTGATATTCTTCCTCTTTCAGAACACTTCCTCTAGCAGAAGACTTCAGCTTCTTGCCATCTTTGGAAGAGTTCCAAGAAATTCATTAAGCATTCCATTGTTGGTGGTCATCCTTAAACCATCACAGGTTGTAGACTTCCCTTCTTTTAGGTTGAAGGTCTCCCTTTTCAAATATGAGGGACAATTCCTCTAGCAGAAGCCCTTAGCTTCTTGCCAGTTTTGGAAGAGTTACGAGAACTGCAATAAGCGTTGCGTTCCAGTGTTGGTGGTCATCCTTAAACTACCTCTTTATGACAAAATTTCAGAGAGTTGATTCAGCCTAAGTGCTGACATGCATACTTTGCATATTTGTATTACAACTCTCTTCTTGGACTCACACATACCCCTTCAGATGAAGGGGGGAATGTTGAACACCTAATCCTCTATGGGTGGGTGCGGAAGTCGAAGAGTCACAAAGGAGTCCAAGTGACCTTGGAAGATGAATCCAAGAGTCACACCATTGTATTATAAATGTACATCTATGCTGAATAATATGGGTATCTCATGCCTATATTTCTATGTGTGTGTTTAGTTTCTTCTCATACAACATGTGTGTGTTTAACAAAATAAAAATCAACAAAGCCATTCTCAATGATATTCAAAATTACTTACAAGATGCATAACAGAAGTTTGAGTTTATTTAGCTTGAGTCACATATCTAGTGAGATAAATTACAAAATAAGATTCAACATTTTGAAATGGTTCTTATTCAGAACAATTCTCTTTTTGAGTTGGAGATTGATTACCAACAATAACCATCACATGATCAAATCAATGACACCACTCCAAGAGAAGATTCACATGAAGATGCAGAAGTTTCACGTGCACATCCAAGCCCATATTCATATGAAGAACTCATAAAAAAAAAACACTGCAGTAGTCTTGGATATGAAAAGAAATTTTCCTTTCACATTCCATACTGCTCCAAACCATTCCATTTTTAGAGTGTTGGGTTTCTTTAGGAAAATTCATCTTCACCTACTCCACATCCACTTTAGATTCATGGATGCCAACATTGGGACCATGATGGCCATGTGAAAGATAAATGTTTTGATATTCCCCTTGTGAGCATTGCAGAAAGCATAGTTATAATTCAGACAAATGTTCTATCCAGAAGGATCCTACAAAAAACAAGATTAACCTTGGATGGATCACTTCTTGACAATGGTCTTCAACAACCAAGAAGATATATTGGTCATACCTTTTAGTTCATTCTCGAGGATAAACATGTAGTCCAGTAGATATATATTCATATTCTCACCTTGTATCTTACATGGGGGGAATAGACATTCATGTGACTATATTCAAAGTTATATTAGGCGATCCTGAGCCACAACCTAAAACATATATTACAACGAGAGCCTAGAGCCAAAATCAACAAGAGCCACAGTAAGAGTTGTAGCCGGAGATAGAATTGTGTTTCATGAGCATTATTTGGTTGGTGGCCAACTGTAAAACACCACCAACATAAGAATTCATTTTTTTCTACTCGTTTCATTAGTATGTGGTCATATTTAAACCATCATCAATGATAATTTCCACTTCGCAGAAGACTTCAATTTCTATCCATATTATGAATTGTTCTAGGAACTACTCAAGCCAAGTTCTAAAGTTAGTGGTAAACCTTAAAACACCACTGATAGAAAAATTCAACTCATGTTACTTCATTTGGTTTGTGGTCTTAATTAAGCCACCATTTTAGAGATCATAACTAGCCATTGATTTTCATACACCTTTTTATTTTAGCTCTCTTCTTGGACCCATATACACCCTTCAGATTAAGGAGGATAATGTTGGAAACATAATCCTTTGGGGTTAATTGAATTTGGTTTATTCACTTGAGAGGAAGGTGAAAAGACTCAAATGAATACCAAAATTCATAGAAGTCCAAGATACCTCTTGGAATATGAAACCAAGGGTCACAAATTGTATTAATGTGTATCATATGAATGAGAAAAACATGACACACTTATCTAAATTTTTCTATCACATTTTTGCGTTTAACAATATTTCATTGTTCTATTTTTTTCATTTGATATATTGCATGCACAAGTAGAAAAATAATAATTAATAAATCCATAAATCTAAGTAAAAATAACTCTCATAGTATAGATTTAATATTTTAGTCTATTTTTATTAGATTTCTTGTGATGAGCTATCCAGTGGAATGTCCTCAACCATTTACAAATAAACCCTACACATGGAGGGATAGCAGAACATCGAATAATTGACATCAGTAGGTTACTACTGAAAGGAGTATATGATTACTCGACAACAAAAACATTGCAAGCTATTCATGTGAACAACTAGTGGAGAATAAAAGAAACGACTTGTTGGAGTTTAATTGAAATTCATATGGGTGAGCATTCCTATAAAGGGATTTGACATCCATACATGTGAACGGTTGGTGGGAAGTCTGGAATGAGAGTGTCAAAATATAGAGATTCAAGGCTAATGAGTTTACATATATGTCACATGACTTCATGGGCTTGTGACCATTCATGTGTATCACATACTGAATGACATTAATTAATCATCTAGATAATAATATGTCACAACAATATTTTGCTTTCTATCTGTTGTGGAATCTAATTTATTTATATGAGGCCTATAATTTGTTGGATCTCGTTTAAATATAAATTCTAGGTGTGATAGAAATATGTTCATTCGTGTTTTTAGTCTGCTAGGAGTATGTGAAATACTCTCTAAAGAAGGTTTTCCATTAGATAGACACTTCAAGAAATATTAGAGCAAAAATATGACCATCTGATAAGCCCATGACATGTATATAGTCTCTAACTTTAGCGCCATGAATTTTTTGTTACAAAACTTTCTATGGAGGACACTTCAACAGGTGGATGCCAATGTGCAAAATTTCTAGAAGACCTAAGGATTCCCTATTTCACTGTGTCTTGATAAAACTATTAGTGGAGCATGCCATCTAGTGGGAGGGTCGATGAAGTGGTGAGAGCACCAGAGGTGCCAATTGCAATACTAGTTGGAGAACCAGTTGTTGTAACTCCATTGGATGTTACTGTTTTTGTTATGGATGCAACATTAGAGGAAGCCTCTGTTGCAACTCTTGAAGGGTATCGAGTGGGGAAAAAGTTTAACATATGACCAAGGGAGACAAAGGAAGAAAAATAGAGAAAAGAGAATTGAAATCATAGGAAGTATACTTACAACTAAACGGCCAAGGAGGAATGACTGAGAGGCCTGCATATGTGTCCATTGAAAAAAATCAAGTTAATAATAAAATTTACCCCATTTAATTTTCACTTGATTAGGTTAGGCATTTGATAGGATAACTAGCTCACTACTTCTTGAATTTTCAGTTTTTAGAGTAGTCTTTTTCTACTTTTTTTAGCATGTGTTAACATGGGTATTTTGGAGTGATTCCACTTTTAATGGAGTTCTAAGACATCATAATGAATAAAAAAAATTGTCCCATCCCATTTTCATTTGATTTACTTGGTCATTCGGTGAGTTATCTCCTCATGTATTGAAACATAACCTCCTATAGCAATTTTGTTTCGTCTGTAGCAACCACCTATAGCACTCCTATAGCAGGTGTAAACTTGAACATATTTTCTCTAAAATAATTTTTTTTGTCTCTTAGGCTTGAATCATGACCCCTAGGCTCTAAATTATTGAGGAAGAATAAACACCAATTAGGACATGCCTTTTTACAAAGTATATTAGTCTTATTTATATGAATTAATGATCTTAGGATTTCAATTACAAATTTTTGTTCTTGCCTAGGATTAATTTCTTTTCAAAGTAACATAACCATTTCTGCAATTATTTTAGGCTTTTATTTTATTACATTTACTCAATTACGTCAGATCAACGAAAGGACACATTATGTGTTGTACATATAGTGTCGGCACCTCTTAAGTTTTTACGAACCCCGAGTTGATAATTTAAGTTGGTAGCCTTGGGAGTTGAAACATTATTTTTGCAATACTAGGGCTCATCACTTTTTGGTGTTGTTGCCAAGGAGGTGTCAAAGTATGCATTTTTTTCTTCCCTAGTTGATGCATTTTTTTATTTTCTTAAAAAAAAAAAGTAAGGCATATTGCATTGCATTAGAATTCTTATTTTTCATTTGCATTAGGCCTCTTTTATTTCAAAAACCAAAAATTGCATTGCATTATTATTTTCTTTTAAAGAATTATAAAAACAAAAAATTACTTCTCCAACACCAAACCACCCCATTCGATCACGTAGTGCAATAAGAACCACATCACCATCCACTTTTGCAGTAGCAGAAGAAGAGGTGGTAGAGAAGGTAGAAGAAATGGATGGAGATGATGCCAATGAGGAAGATCCTCTTGGGTTTCCAATTCAAGATACTGATGTCAGTGTGCATATGAATAACATCCCTCCATCTTTCCTTCCGAACTTCCATGGTATGATGCCAAAGGATCCATAAACCTTTCTCTTTGAATTTGTAATCATTTTTATATCTTATGGTTTCTTACTAAACACTCAAAAATTGAGATTTTTTCTGACAAATTTGAAGGATAGAGCTCTTAAATGGTTCATGAGTTTCGGTACTAATTCAATAAGGTCATGGAATGATATGCAAAATACATTTATAGAAAAATATAAATATCATGATCTTAAAGAAGAAATATTTAGAATGAATAAAAAATAAGATGAGAGCCTTGAGGATCGAATAGAGAGGTTCATGTATAATGTTAAGAGGGAAAAATTATATCATTTAGGATCCGAAACAGTAAAAACCCTCTTACTTAGAACAATTAGAGATGAATGGATTGATCTCCTTGATCTCATGAGTAGAGGTGATGTATACCAATTATCATTTGATGAAATTTGTGAAATATGCAAGCACATATCAAGAGGAAGGGCAAGGGTAAGTAAATCAACATCAAGATTGGTAAGTCAAGATGAACTTGGAAATTTGCTTGATAACTTTAAAAAAAAAAAAATATTGGCAATCTAAGTGAACAAGTAGAAATATTAAGGATGGAAAATGAGAAAAAAGAGGATTGTCTATGCAAAATAATATTTCCCATCATTACCAAGGTTGAAGGAAGTTTACCAATAGGACAATGGAGCAATTCAATCACCAAAGAGGCTATATTATGTAGATCCAAGAAGACCATGGAATCCTAGTCAACCCGATATGATGCAAGAGTCTAATTCAAAATTTCAAGCTTATGCACATATAACTCAAAGTAATTGGAACACACTCTTTCCTTAGCAACCTTAGCCATATCAACCCCAAAACCAATCTTGGAAACAAGTTTGGTGAGAACCTTATGGGATAAATCCACAATATCCTCAATATTTTCCTCAATTTCCTCCATACCCAACTCCATGTTATCTCTACCATCCACCTCCTCCATAACCACATCCATCTCAAATATACACTCCCACTTAACTACTTGTACAACCATTTCCAAACCCACACAAGGAAGTAGCTCATCCCACTTACAATTTTGAGGTACAATACTTCCAAAAAACTCCTCTTTATCTAAATGGTATTCATCTTAGCTCAAGAAGAATACTGCAAAAAAATATTCGCTTGATGTCATTGAAGGAAAACATTTAAAAATATAATATTCAAATGAGAAAACCAAAGAATCATGGGATTCACTTGATGAAGAGCAAACATCAGAATCATAGATTGAGAAATTTATCTCATGTTTACCATCAGGTCCTCCATGTGTTCAAGAGAATAATCAAGAAAAAGAGGAATGTTTGAATGTCATGGTAGAAGAAGACATGAAGAATGATCCAGATGAGAAAGTGAACCAAGGGAATCAAAGCTATATTGAGGTTTGGTTCCAAAAAATCAACAAGATGGAGCATTCACTAGTACAAAATGGTTAATTAGTTACTAAAAAAATGACTAAAATTTGCATATAAACGACCATTTTTCATTTGGTGACCAATAGTAGCTAATTTACAGTATCTTATAACATGACCAAATTTTAGTCGTTTTTAGATTAATAATTAATTGGTTGTCTCAATTTTATCGTTTAGTAGTATATTTAGTCATTAATTTATTCATTGATTTAGTCATTAATTGTCACAATTAATGACCAAAGAAATATGGCCGAAATGTTGGTCATGTTATAAGATATTGTAAATTAGCTACCAATAGTCACACACACACACACACACACACACATATATATATATATATATATATATATGCAAATTTTATTCATTGTTTGAAACCAATTAATGACCACGGAAATATGACTAAATTTTGGTCCTGTTATAAAATATTGTAAATTAGCTACTAATAGTCGTATATATGCAAAATTTAGTCATCATTTGTAATCACAAATTTATCATTAGTAGTATATATATATATATCTATTGGTATTTTCATATTCATTATATAAACGACTAATTTAGTGGTTTATATTTATTTCATTACTTTCATTAATAATCATTATAAATGACTAATTTAGTCATATGCTCATTTTATTTATGTCATCATTAATCAATACAAATTACTAATTTAGTAGTTTTAGATCGATTTTATGTGTTCATTATTAATCAACATAAATTAATTAGTATGCTTTTGCAACTAAATTTAAAAAATGTCATACAATGTGTATCTTCATTTAATATGAAAATACAAAGTTTCATATGTTAATTACAATACTAAACAATATCAAGTGCAACTATAAATAATTTCAACCATATAAATTATATTATATGAAATTTTGAAGTATTTCAATATGAGTTTCCAACTTAATATTGGTTGGACTTCAATTTACACCTGAAATGATGTTTCAATCACTTCAAAACATTATCATTGTGTTTCCAAGGCATTGTAGGTGAATTTTCCAACTATGAATACTTGACCATCAATCTCTATGTGTGTGTCTTATGCGGGATATTGGCTCTAAGGGTATCACTAGACCGGTTTTCTTCTCTCTCCCTTTTTTCATTTGTCGCTCCAGTGTTATTGTTCTCATTTTTCTTTAATTCCTACTTCTTACCATCAATATTGTGTTCCTTTTCTGGAAAAAAAAAAGAAGATACAATTTTGAGTGTAAGACATGAAAGGAAATGAACACTAGAATATAAACTAAAGTAAACTATAAATAATTTATACGACATATACCTCAACATCAGCAATGTCAACGATTTTCCCCATACAAGAAAGAAACTCGAACAAGTTTTCTTCAGTTGAGAGATAGTGGCCACTATGTGTCTAGATGACCTGTATAAACAAAGAAAATAAAATGTCACCATAGAAAATAACACTTTAGTAACTTAGTATTCAACCTTTATGGAAAGCTTAGGAACAATCATTCCAACTTATAAGTTACATGCTAAAAAGCTCAAGCTGTATATAACTTGATGTGATGTTTAATCCTTGTCATCTTATTTGACAACAACATTTCATTTTCTAACACATGAACTTGGTCAATTATATAAACAACATGTACTCAAATAACAACATGAAAGTAAAATTTTCTTATAGTCATGAAAATATTTTAACACAAAATAGTTATAATGATTCCAATCAATATTGTGTAATACTAATTTCATCTTCAAGCTTTGGTTGTTTTCTAAATGGACATGATACTAAATATTTTCAATTTCATAGTTAAAAGACAAAACAAAATCAAAACAAATGTTTAAATACAATCAAAAAATAAAGAGAGGATATCATGGAATGGACATTGCAATTATAAAAAAAATCTCTTTACCTGTCAAGCAATGTCTTGTTTGGAATTATTAAAACATTTTCCTGCCCAAAATAACCATGAGGTGAAAGAATCACAACATTAAAAACCATAGGAATCCATACTAGAAACATTTCCAAAGTGGATGGCTCAAGTGTCGGGAGGATATCTAACAGCAAATTAAACATATCCAAGACATGATCTGCATTGTCTCCCCATCCTTTTTCCGATCACATTTCTTGTAACCTACCCACAACAGAGTCAACTAACAATCAAACGAAGGCATTGACATTTGTTTTTATCTTTTATATCTATAAAATTTGAATTTGATTTGTTTCAAGAACATATTAATTCATATTTAAAGCCTTCCTGACATATGAGAAGGTATCAATCAAGTATAATATCAAAAAAATCAACCTCATATTTAAAGTCTTCCTGACATATTGAGAAGGTATCAATCAAGTAGAACGTCAGAAAAAATCGACCTCAATAAGGTCCTCAAACAATTTCTACAATATAAATATTTTTCTTGCTATGATATCTTAGGTATAAAAAAGAACATACCTATGAATTAAAAATATATATATTACTTATGTTCAAACTCTGTATATGTTGTATTCTTAGGCAGCTTTCTAAGATGTTCCTCCGCCTTTACCAAAGCGAATAGTAGCTTGATTAAACTCTGTATCCTTTCATTCAATATCAATTTTTGTAAAATAAATGTCACACGTTATTCTTTTTCATTTGTCAACATGCTACATATGATAAATTGAAAGTCACATAAAACCAAGGGAAAACCCTTTTCTAACCAAAATAAACAAACAAATAGTGTCCCTAATAAAACTTCATTCTAATATCAGTAGATGAAAAGAGACTAGTGGACCACTTTTGTTGTTGCTTGACTTTTCCTATTTTTGTCATGAAAGTGCTCGAGCTTCAAGAACCAAAAAATGTGAGGGAAGTTGTAAATGTGAAAAAAATTATGTTGGCCTTTGTATACTTCTTCAAAATTATGTGAATGATGCCATTTTCAGATGTGGTAAATATCATAATAAGAAATGGCCACATTGGATGCACAGATTATATATAAAAACTTGTGTACATGGGATGTATTCTAATAAATTTCATTGCAATGACTACCATGGGCCTCCACGGGTTACAGGTCATCAGCATGTTAGTCTTGATGATGAAATAAATATGGCAACGATAAGTATGGGTGGTCCTATTTTGTATGGTGGCTATCTTCAAACCAAGGTTCTAACATGGTAAACCTGGGTCTGGTCCTCACCCAGTTTCATTCCATCATACTTTATCAAGACTCAAGAGGACATATTGGGCCTTCAACTTATAATATTGGGCCTTCAACTTATAATAGGGTTTTTTTTGAGGTTATAGATAAATATTATCCAAAGCAAATGGATTTTTGGGCTCCAAGAGATATGGATAATTTAAATGATAGCAGTCATATGTTTTTTCCCAAGATTCAAATGTAGGGATACATTTTGCGGATTTTACTAATAGATCTAATCAGATAAATAATCCATGATGAATATATTTTGGCCATTGTGACTAGGGAAATACTAGGAGATAATAAGGCTATTTAGGTTCAAATCAAAGATGGTGTTGATTCTTGTAGCTCTTTAGTTGAAATAATATGTGACGAAGGAAATATGTTTATCTTGCAAACATCATAATATCCTCACTATAAAGTATCAAAAAGAGATCAATTATGATCACCTTGAATATTTTCTTTAACATTTTATTATGCCATTTTTCGAACTTTTTGTAATTTTCTGCGTAATAAATTTGCAAACTTTTGGTCCTTCTATAATTTCAAATTTCACACATAGAGATACTATGGATTAAATTTCCCTCAAAATAAAATGCATGTTTTAATTCTTTAATTTGGAAAAGTTCAGATTTATTCAAGCATTGGTATCTTAACGCATGTTATGTAGCATACTAGTATACTATATGACAGGAAACATTCAGTTTCTTCAAGACAGTAAAATGTAATCTCTATAAAATAAGTTATCTTTCTCTACTAGAGAATATTCGTAAAATATATCTCAACAAACAACTTTCATTCTCTATCTAAAGGTACAAAAAACATACCTGTTGTCCTGGAGGGGGGATTTTGTCCATTGTTGGTTGTGTAGTCAAAGTTGTCAATACAGCTGCTCTTGACACACGTGGCACAAAGGTGGCTATAGGTTGGATATATGAAGTAGCACTCACTCTAGATGCAGCCACATCATTATTGTACTGAGAAAACTTGGCAGGTTGAGAAACTTGTTGTGCCAAAGAGCTTACTCCAACCCCTGCTGGTACGCTTTGTATGGGTTTCATTGGAGGAATATTGTCTGCAACATAAACAAAAACCTGAACCACTGGAGATGCTTCTGGTCTAGGTGTAGAGAAACATGGGGTATAGCTCTTTGCATTTGGATTAGGTTTTAATTCCTGAAAAACAAGGCCAATAATTTCACAACACAAATGACAAGAATCCATGACTTGGGTTTTCTTTACCAATGTTCCAGAAAGCTAGATAACAAATGAATCTTATATAAATAAAAAAACATAATCACAACCCATTTTATCTCCTTTGCATTGGGATTTAGTGTTGAATTCATTAGAGAAGATATTTTAGATGAATCAGTGGATGACAATAATATAGATGATGATGCAGAACAAGAGGTTGGCAACTCAAAAGCTAGAGAGCCCAACTTTCCTATCCTCCTTGTCAATGTTAATTGTTCCTCTGGGGAAACAACTTGAGTAGATAATGCACCTTTGTTGGAAGGCATGCCTTAATGATTCGAAAACATCAGCTATCTCACATGACAATGCACTTAATGCACTCATAGAAGTGGCAGGTAATGGTGAGGTATGAGCAACAACTGTAGAATGCAAAAAATCAAATGAGATGAGAGAATGAGCCATTTTTTATAGAAGAATTGTATTCTTTCCATCATTGACAATACCTGTGACTTGACCATTCTGCCTTCACAGTAATCCCGATTTATCTATAGAAAGGCAGTTTCCCACAATTAGTAGCATTGATATAAAAAGTTATCAAAGATTTAGGAAAAACAAAATAGTGATGATGTTTTTTAATGGAAGACATAAATACTACTAAACAGGTTTGCTTAAAAGAAAAGCTAGGATTTAGATTTCTTCCAAGGATCAAAGAAAACCTATTTAGTATTGGCCTAAAACCCTGCCAAAAATGTTGACGGAAAACACTCAGACCATAAGAAGCACACATCCATAGGGAGAAATTTCTCATACGTACTTGATACATTTGAAGGGAAAATTTCCAGTTCCTTTTGCACATAAAAAAGATTATTACAACATGTCGTACGCTGAAGATAGATAAAATAAGATAATTTTATTAACATTCAAAAGTACAAACTTAGTTAAGTCACAACTCTGTGCAGTTGAACCTAAACTAATCCTACAGATATTATTAACTACGTAAGAAACCTAGGCATGATTGACCTCAATGGCACTAAATAGTAATAAACTAACAAGGGTCCCGCAGAGTACATGCATTCACATATAAACAAAGGACTTATATTAGGATGAAAAAAACATTATTCATTTATATCTTGTCAATCCAAAGAGAATGACAACATTTACATATCAAGTTGCTATGAAGCAAGATGGAAAATTATCATTGTGCCCATCACAACACTTCCTTCATGCTTATATATTTATTCATGGCAGTACTAGGAATTTATGATCATGTAATAGTTACACACACTTATACATAAATATTATGTCTATCATTATATATTGACCCAACATTCAGAGATAATAAGCAGAAGTAGGGGATGAGGATGTCAACACAAAATATTAACAATACAAGAAATATATTTAAAAAAATAAAATAGTATAGAAGGATCTAAAACAATAAGATCACGATGCAAACAAAAAGCACAAAATTATAACACACGTACTATAATGGGTGAATCGAAAATTTTTCATTAGAAGGGAACCCAAAAAATTTAAGTCATTTTGGATAGACCTATATAGTTTTGTGACGAGAATCGAACTAAGGTGTATGTATTAACATTTGATCTACCTAGGAAGTGAGTTTTGAACAAACACCCTATTGGTAACCTATTAGGGTTTTGAGTTGGTAATATTGCAGGGGAAAACCAAGGATTTTCCCTAATTAGTGCTACAACTATGGTTAGGTTTGGTTTTGGATAAGGAGTTTAAAATGTCTACAATGAAGTATGTAAAGATCATAGGCATGATTAACTATTGGCTCTTCCTTTGGCTCAAATGCCACGACCAAGAAGTATCTATTCCTTTAAAGTTCACAAAAGGCTTGAACCTAACATTCATTGAGATACTCTACATCCTTAGGCCATCCATGTCACTTGGATTTCTACTGACCATGGATGCAGAAGTTAACTCTGTGGCCAACATTAGTGTGACAACATGTCTTCTAGGTTTTGAACCCAGGTCTGAGCACTAAAATTTCTTTAATCACTTGACCATGTGCTCAATAAAATAATATTTGCTTGGTATTGAATATAGCAATTTGTAGTCCACTATTTCAAGGTTTTTAAAAGTGAGATGTAATTAAAATTTGATAAAATCTTGCATTTCTTAGATGCATCATATATTACTTCAAGGGACAATGACATCATGGAGAAAAGAGAGGTACAACAATATAATGACAAGAATACAAGGGAATTACCATCCTCATTACGCCATAAATGCTAATGTATGAGTCTGTGCCCCTATTGGAAGGGACTGGAATGGAAAAAGTTGAATTTGTCTTGAACAAGTAAAACTAGTTCTTATTCAAAAAGCCTCAATTACCCAGATCTAAGAGGGGATGGTTTTAGGGGGCCTCATGGGGGACAGGGGGATGTTTGTGTCCCTAGCATAGGATACCCCTTGGGACTATAACAAGGAAGGGACTCAAAAGGAAAAAATTGAATTTGTATTTAACATGTAAAACTAAGTACACAACAAAATAAGGTGGATATTAATGTTCACAACAATAAATATGAAGTACTCAATGTAAACAAGCTAGCCAAACACCTTAGGAATGGCAGTTCAAGGAGATCCATTCACTAGAACTCAGAACAATATTTAAAGGTAGGGTGATTGAATTTAGATTCATCCCCGAAATTCAAAATAAAGTGGATACTAATGAGCACAACAATCAATATGAAGTATTATATGAAGATTAGGCTACTAATCAGAAGTATTATATGCAGATTTAGGTCAATTGTGGTTTTCCATGATGTTTAGGAAAGATAGAGGATTGGGCATGATCATCATTGGTCTATAGGGTATAATATCGTTTTCTAAGTGGGTAGTTTGATGCCTTTTTAGTGTTGAAATATGGAAGCAGCGCCCCAGATTCAGAATTGTTCAAAATGAACATATCGTGAGAATGAAGGGGGCATTTCAGCTCTGTGGTATGCTAGCCAAATCAGCATGTTTGAATATTTCTCAGACTATCATTCTTAGGATAATCTAGGAAGCTTGGAAGAGGGTTGCACTTTTACTTTCACGTAAAGGACCTGGGAATTTCAGAGGCTACTCCAGATTAGGCGACTACTCTTTCTTGTATTCAAAGGCTTATTCTTAAACAATTAACTAAAAATGGGTTTTTAGGTAGAGGGGCCTTTGGGATCAGTCCAAGAGAAAGTGGAGGTCTTGGACATTGATCTCTCAAGAAAAGGGATTTCTCAGATCAACTTATGTTGCAAAATAAGATTCGCAAAGCCTCATCCCCACACAAGACACTTCTACACTGAACAGGTTGGTTTGTATCTATAAGCCTTCACAAGTCTCTTCAGGTGTCACATCCATTCACATAGATAGTCACCAAGTGGCAGAATAAGAGGATTGCAAATCCTTGTACCTTCAAAAGACACACATGAATTAAATAGAAAAATGGATTGGATTTGTTGTTATAGAAGGTTGGTTTGGATATTTAAGGCATGCCAGATTTATCAGAATCTTCGTGAGTCACATCCATTCAAAGAGATACTTAACAGGTGGGATACAAGATTTGCAAAACCTTATCCCTGAAGAAGACACTCAATGGCAGTAACCCCAACCCCATCCAGAGGGATTGGATTCGGTGCTATACCAAGCCAGTTTGGATCTTTAAGGCATGTCAGCTTTACTATGCTCTTCATTTGTCGCATCCATTCACATAGATACTCAACAAAAAGTGGATATTGAGGACAAAATGGAAGCATATTTTCTACAAACATTTTTTGTGGAGGGATGCACTGCAGGGGATTGTGATGCAGTTGCTCCACCTCACTTTCAAGGTGTTTGGAACTGCATCAGAATAGTCTTCCTACACTCCATATGAAGGATGCACTAGAGGGGATAGTGATGCAATTTCTCCAGATACAAGAAAAGGTTTCAAATAGAGGACAAGACATCTCATCCAGATGACCAATGTTCAGCAAACTGTCTAGATCATATCTTCTTCTTGAATCTGCAAACTAGTTCAGATCTACAACCAACAACAATATTTCCGAAAATTGATTCCAAACAATATTACATAAAATTACTGTGAGTGAATCAAGCAGTGGTACGACTGTAGAATTAAACTTGATGGAAACTGAACCAACACAAATGTTACATTTCTGGGATCAAGCTGTGGAAAGTTCACCGATTTGACCAACATTTATCATCCATCGAAAACTACCTAACCATTCCAAAAGGACTGCAATTGTCACTGACAATTCCAAGACAATGCACAAGATCAGTACCTTGTGCCTTACCTTGTAGAATGCAATTTGATAATTGTGTGGTGAAATTGAGGAAATAAGAGAACCAAATAGTTCCAATAAAAATTCCACGTGAAACTAAAATGGAAGAAAGGTCCTTTGGACAATAGCTAGGCATGGAACCCTTAGATAAATATGATTTTTCTTGACTCTTGAGTCAGCACTCAGGTATCAAATCCAGATGTCATTAAGACTGAGTTTCAATTTCGTAATGGAAATTCCCCAGTTAACAGTGAAAAATCATTAGGATGAATAGTTGCGATGCAGAAGAAATGTGGAAGAAAGAAATAAATGGTGAGAAATACAAGTACTCCAAGGTCAAATTCTTCACCAACAACTGGTTGATGTGGGCTTCACCAGTAGATTTGATTGGCACACCATAGGCAATAAAGGCTTACAATTACTCCAATAAGTTGTAGATATTTTCTTGATTGACTTCCAACTTTACCTAGTTTTGTCTTCCATAAGCAAAGAAAGAAGAAACGACTCACATGTTTATAATTGTAGTCCCAGAAGAACATCAAATATAAGCATCTTACAAAGAAATTGTCATGACATGCTAATAAGCCCAAAATAATACAGTGAAGAGCTTGTTAGAAAAAAACAAAATCGTAAAGCTTGGCCTGGCAAACAATTCAGTGATGCTAGAGTATGAGTGAGTTGGACTTGGCAAAAAATTAGCAGCGGAATCATTTAAAATGAGAGCTGATACTGGTGTGTTTGAATCACAGGGAAAGAGACAGATTTAATGTGGCTCTGACATAGGAACAATCAGATTTTGACTAAGGAATAATTGGAAGAGAAATATTTTTTAATGATGAATGAAAGAAACAAATTAACCTGACATATATCAGAGTTAAGATAGGTAAAATAGATAAAGTAAAATTAGAAACAACGGAATGAGAAAATATAATTTAAAGGGGAGTTTATATGAACCCAATTATAAAGAAGGAACATAATTTCATTTGCAGTAAGAGTGCTTAGGTTTAAAAAGTGTAGACTTCATAAAGAATACAATTAACTACTCTAACTTTGGGCCTGAACCTTGTAGCAAAGATTCTAACACTACAAATAGCTTATTAGAATTTCTAATTCTTTAGAAACATAAAGAAAGAAGTAAGGATAAGCTTGACACATAAGCCATTCAAAAGGGCTCTAGACCTAGATTTAATTTTAAAAATGAAAGGTTGGGAAGAAATCCATTTGCACTACTAAATGTAATCCTTATCCTTTAAATATGCACATTAATCACACATATTAACAAACGAAAATGAAATTATTCTCTACATATCATTCAGATATACATAGATAATGAAGTACATGTTTATGTAAATAAAACCCCCAAGTAAACAGGTGCAAAAATACCAACCACTATAACAACTTCCTTATTGACTGGAGCTCTCCCCTTCCACCATCTTGTATCCAAGTGAATGTAGTAGAATTTCTATTTTCCTGTTGAAGATAATAAAAAAATATCTACAATAATCAACATATATATGAAGATGTTTTAATGACAACAACAAAATACAAATTACTTTCCAACAATACAATTTTGAAACAGAAAGACATAAAAGCCATGCACAAAAATTAGAAGAAAAGTATCTTAGACAAAAATGCCAATATGGATGAAAGACCCAAGATTAATATAGTAAAACTGAATTGAAGAAAAAAAGAGAAGTAGTAGGGGAACACTGGCCACTTTTGTGAGATATGAGTCCCTATGGGAGCTAAGACAATACCTTGCTCTTACCAACTTGGTTAACTTCTCGTGGTTGGAAGTCTTGTATTTAATAGAGGTAGTTTGAATATTTGACTGTAGATCTGTATTCAAAACCTTGATCATTTCCTTCAAACAGTCTAAAGAAGTATTTCCTAAAGATATGATTTGATTGTGCTGCATTTGAAAGGAATCATGCAGGAATTGTGGCAAAAGATGCATTTGGACATCTGAGAAACAACCATTGTTATGCAGTCTAATTCCTCTTCATGTCACTTTGTTCCTAGATTGATTCTGTGATGAGATTGACTTAATTGCATGTGCCACAAAATCTTGAAAATCTAGCGAGTGTTAGTGTCTTTTTTGTGAGTTACTAGGGAAAAGCTAACACACTTGGGTAGAGTTCAGTTGGAGGTCCTTGTTCACTACTGAGTAATCCTTATAGCCTATTTTTTCATCTTCCATTGCCACTATCCCAACAAGGAGAGAGAGCATTAGAAATTAAATTAAATTTAAACCTGTTGAATTATGGAGTACCAAAGGAACTTGTTATGTTTCAAATGTAAAGATAATTTCTTGCTAGTCTGCAAGTGATTATGTGTTGCAAATAAACTTTTCAACTTGATTAGGTTGGTTTATGATTTTAAGGGTGAATATGAGGAGATTGAAGATGAACTCACTGGTGCTAGTGACAGATATCTCCTTGCCAGTTTCTGCCATCATGGGATTAGTTCAACCACAAATTATAACAACCTGACGTTGTTATTAGAAAATAGTCATAATAATCTTGATAACTTATTGATGTTTGTAGTGTTCACTGCCTTATTGATGTTTTGTATTCTTTGATGGTGCTTATGGTAAAGATCATGTTAAAAGTTGGGACATCATATTGTTTTAGTAATATTGGTTGGTGACTTTGGCATAGTGAAGATTTCAATAATGTGTATGAGCCTATATCAACAAATAAATTTTGACATCCATGTACGTTTACAATGCTTGTACATTTTGGATAAAAACCAATTATAGTATCCATGATGGTTTGGATGTTCATGGTATCATAAGAGGTGGATCAAGGTTCAATGAGGAAAGCCAAAGACATTTTTTAAAGGCAACAGTCTTGACTATTGAAGTATTATTTCATGCTATCTGAATTTTCCTAAGATGGTATTTCTTACATTCAAATATTTTATGGTATGAGAAAGGAGACAGTGAGCTGGCCATGATATGTTATAGCATGATGCCAAGTATTTTTTATCATTTGTTTAGTTCCTTTTATAATATATGGTGTCTATATGCAAGGCTACCTCATCTTATATATCACCTATTTTGTTATAAATGAATATGCATTGTCACATGCAGTGAAAATTCAGTCTACTTGTTACAGTTTGGAGTTTTATTACTTCAAACTATAGACAGTCATCCAATGACTCTAAACTTGTATCTATTCAACTTTTGCAAGTGGTTTTTTGGGTATACTTCATGTGATTATTGTGGTAGGATTTTTATAAAAGGAAAATATTTTCCAATTTGTTTAAAGGCAAGTAATTAAATCCCTAGGTTCTCCATTTTACTTTACATGGAATGTTGCTTTACCTTTTTATAGTCAGAGCTTTTTCAATTATGCAGCTTATCAACTAAAATTTTCCATTTGTACTTACATTGTTACCTAATTCCTCTGCATAGAATTTCCATTTTTTCTTAAATTGTTATGTAATTCATCAATGAGCTTGTAATAGTTGGCGGGGGTAGATGAAGAAATCTGCCAATGGTTGATGAGTGGTTGTGGCCTGAGAGATTGTGGTTTATTAGTTCCACCGCAATGTTACTACCCTGACCTATCATACTAAATTTGGTGTGGTTGACCTGTCAGGCTATGGCATTTTGGTCATACGGTGTGTATGGGCCAGTGTTATAAGGGCCAAACCGGACTAGCCAGTCCAAACCGGTCTGACTGTTTTGAGGCAAAAACCAGTTCGAACCAATGACTTGAATTTTTTTTCCTGGTTCGATACAGTAAAGCCACGTACAACGCAACAAGTGGGGTTTGTTTTTCTTTTTTTCTTTTAATGTTTTTTGTGCATGTTAGTATCCAATTTAGTAATCAGAACTATTATATGTAAAGGGCCTGGGAATTGGTAGGCAACTGAAACAAATAATAGGAAAAGGGGAGTAGAAGCTGATAACTTTGAATTATTAATAAAAAGGTAAAATAATAAACATAACGATCAAAATGGCACAAAAAAGAGGATCCCTGTAACATGTGAATCTCAAAATAAGCTTAATTAGGGTGTGATGACTCCAAGTTCAATGAAAAAATCCCAGCTCCATATACAACAACAAGAAGAAATGTTTCTGGATCTAGCTCTCACAACAGTCTGCCATATATCCCAACAACTCTAATTGTGTCATTTCCGGCCCCAGAGACTTTGTCTGAATGAGTGCTAATGCTAATGTTTAACTTCATTCATTCAGGGTGGTGTCTGTTGTTCACAGGATTCTTCATAGCATAAGTTTTATAGCGGTGGTAGTTATCCCCCTTAAGCAAGAGACGCAAATGTTACAGTTTGCCTCTAATAGGAATTTAGTAGTTCAACTTTGTTATCTCCCAATCTTATCCTACTTGTATTATTTATGTATTGGCATCTCTGCCTGTAGTATCCCAGTTTACTATTCTTCCACATCAGTCTCTAAGTGTCTAGCAATTGAAAACTAAGCACTAGTATTATGGAAGGTTGTAAGAAGGAGTGGACTAAGTCCTTTTTTTTAGAGGGTTTGATGATAAAATGAATAATGGGGTCAATAACTAGAGGTCCAATGAATTGAGGACTAGGAGAAGATGTTTTGCTTAGGCAAAACATTAAACACAACAATACAGAGAAAAACATTCTTACCCTTGTCTTGGGATGGTTGAGGAAGTTATGAGGAAAAAAAAAGTAATGACATTAGATAAATTTCAAGATAAAGTAGATTATCTGAGTAACCAAAACCTAATCAGCAAACTCATAGGGTTCTCACAATCTCAAAAACTCTCAGATTGTAAATATCAACAGAGTGGGCTACAGAGGGTACGATCAATCTACGCTCACTTCAGTACTCTTCTTATGTTGAAACATCCACTTCCCAATATATTTCTCATGGTGAGTGATAACGAATTCTTTTTAGTTTTAGTTGCTCAGCACAAATTTTGTCATGGGTTGATTGGTTGCTAATACCCAAATGGTCATTGGTCTTCAACTTCTTTTCATGTCTTTTTATCACAGCTCCCTTAGGAATAAGAAGGCTTTTATATGAATCTTGCAAGGCTTTACTTTATGCACTGAAACGACATGTATGAAGATATTTATCCCCTTCAGGGCTTTACTATATCCCTCAAGTGACATTTCCCAAGAAATTGTCACTGTTCAGGGTCTCACGTTATCCCCAAAGCAATTTCCCAATAGCTTGACCTCGTTCCAGATGAAAAATGTTTTGCTGGTAAACCCATACAAAATGAACACAGAATCTGACATAGGCTAGTTGTGTTTAACACAAAATTATAACCCACTGAATAGATAATATTTGGAATTTTTCATGGTTTGAATGTTGAACTAATTAGTGAATAATTTTTGGGGGAACAAGGGTGAAACTGCTTACAAGTTTGCACAAGGGATAGCCATGGAGGATATTTCCCAGACATCCCCATTTTCAGGAGGAAATAAGGAAAAATCGCCTGCCTCCCTAGCTATAGAGAGAACATGAAAATAAGTCTAGAGTTATTTTGGGACTGTGAGTCTCACCAGTTCAATATCTGAAAAACCAAAGATGCATTACTTATATCTAACATTAGCCTTATGTTCCAAGTTGAACTAATCAACTCTTTTATGTTGCATATAAAAGGATTTTTTACTAAGAAATGACACGGTATGAGACAACCTATTGTCACATCAAAACCACTAATGGTGGACCGAAGAATATGTAGCTAGAGGTTTTTATTTTTAATTGTAGGAGAAAATCTAGGATGCACATTTTCAAGTATAATTGTTGTCGTAGTTACTTGATGCCCCGTTAAACCTTATGGATGATGTGAGGTCATTTGTAATCAATAATTTAGCATTCCAGAATTTTAAGAAGGCTTCACACAAATCTCACGGTTAGATTCCTATTCATCAAACAAAAATTCCCCGATGGATAAAGTTAATGTACAGATACAGAGTAGCTTTATATTCATCCATGGAAGGAACTATGCAGACAATTTCCTATTTCAACGAAGTATTTAGTATGTGTATTCTATCCAACCCATAGGCCATATTTCAGGCCCTTGACTAAGACATTGGAAGGAAATGCACACCTTACCAGAAATGCACGTGGCCATTGCTGTCAATTAAGCATGGTATACATTGTACAAAGCAGGGATGAAGAAGACTTCATGTGTAACGAAATCCATGTGAAAATTCAGTAATATATTTCTATTATTTTTACCCCTAAGCACTCACTGAAAAATAAAATGAAATAGAGCTATGGGAGCATGAACTTATGTGAAAACCCTGAGATTTTCTAGGTCAAAGTCAAAATTCTAGATATTTCAAGCACTTGAGAGCCAAAAACCATCTCACATTTATGTTTTATGACTTGCAACTCTATCTTACTTCATAAGTTCTATGACGTATAAGCACTGAAGATTTGAAAACTATGTTACTTTTAAGGTTTAGTTCTTGTCATGAATAGGGTTAGTAGACTATGAAATACGAGTTAACTTGTGGAAGACTATGTATAAACAACGCCAGGAGAATTTAAATTTTAAACCATCCATCTCTCAATCATTGAATTTATCTTTTGATATGTAAAAAAAAACTGTAGATCACATTATCATAGACAAGTTCACCTTGGATTGCATCAATTTCATTATGGACAAAAGTTATGTCTGTTAGGATGTATACCCTGCACTTGACATATTTTACTGCATGTTTAAGCATCAGTTGATCTTGAGAGGACAAATTCAGTTAAATATCAGTTCTTTCTCATGTCACAAAGCTTTACATAAAAATTGTTGCATAATGGTTGGGTAGTAAAGATAAAACACTAACAAGAAAATTTATAACTCAAGATAAACAAATTGCTATTACGGATATCTTGCAATTTGGCTTTTGCTACAAACAACAATTTGAGAAACAAGGTATATTTTATTTCACCATACTATTTGTTTTAAAAAATGAACAAACCTAGGTTATTACATTTGGAATTTCATTTTATATAATTGAAGCCTTCATTACACACCACACAAAAACATCTGAAATTGGGGACTACATACTGACTCAAAGGCACAAATAGTTGCACTACTAAATTGAAATGTCCAAGAGGAACACAATACCCACATTAAAATTTGAAAAAACAAAACCACTAAAGGAAGCACAACTAGCAAGACTTTTTGATAATGCAATGGGTTTAGATCAATTTCTAGGTCCTTGTTTTCCATATTAGAACAAACAATGAATTTGTACATTATTTCAATCTATGGGGGGTTTGTAAATACCCATTTAGAGGGTTTGTCTAATGAAGAGCAAACCTATCTTCATTCTGGTTTAGGTTTGAAATATTTGACATTGGTTTGTGTGCAAGCATGTATACCATGAAGAAAAAATGTTTTGAAACATTAATTTATAGAATTGTCGCTTGCAACTGACCAGTTTATTGACATAGGTGGAAAAAACAGAAGCTTCCCCAAACCATTATAATACTTTTATATTGGTAGGATGGAACTTCTGTCTCTGTGATACCAAAGGGTTTTTTTTATTGTTTTCCTCTCCAGTAAGAAAGAGGGGCAAGATATTTGATGGAGGCCCATATTTTCTAAATGCCATGGGACTCTTCATTCACAATCTGAAAGATAATTTTGATTGCAGCTGAAGTATCTCCAAAATTAACCACCAGTGTAGGTAAGACATTCCATTTGGAATTTTGATGTGAATAGATTTTGGAAGGATGTAAAATTGCTGGGAAGATTTCTAATCCTTGGAGATGAAAAGGGAAAAAAGAATGGCAAACACATATGACTGGTTTTGTGTTTATTTAGATATGTCTAAATGAATAAATTATGTGACAGAAAATTTTCTTTCTATTAAACCCTTATTTTAATAAGGAATAATAGGAATCTCAGGCAACATACAGAAAATAAAACAAGAATGAGAACCTCGCTTCATAAAAGATTCTCATAAAGAAAAGAAAACAAGAATGAGAACATTTGTAAGATCCAACAAGAAAAGATGCTAAATATGGAAAGGAAAAGCCCTAGAGCCACTAGGAAAAAAATGTAGGTGAGGAAACAAGGGTAGGAAACGAATATAACACTAGAACAATGGTTTTACCACACAAAAACCATTTATAAGTATTAAGAACCCATCCTTGAGGAAAATTCCACCAATAACCAACTTGAAAGGGATAGTTTTGAAATTCAGATGTGAAGGTTTATATGCAATCATGTCATTGATGTTTGTATGAAGCTGAACTATGAGAGACATTTTTGGTCCTCCAGAATTTGGAATTAAAGCAAAAAATTCTTGGAAAGATGATAAAAGTTGATTTTGACACCGCAAACAAGAATATATATGTGCGGTGCGGATCCTCTGGCTTCTACAACCACATATATGCAAAACTGATGAAGACACCTCTGGTCTACACGTGTGTAGATTTACACACCATGTTCTAGTCCATAGGTAAGTCCCTTAATACTTCTCAAGATCCGAAAAAGTGTTATTAGAAACTAAGAAATACATTCTACCGCACAACATTATAATTGGAGGAAACAAGAGATATTTAACACCTAATTCTAGAAAATCATAAATGAACATAAATACACAACCTGTGGCATCATAAAACATAATCTCTTTATTTATTAGCTCCTCCTCTAATATTTAATGTAGCACACAGATACAAACCATCGTTTTCCGGCCAATGATTAATGTCACAGGAAAACTAAGGCTCCTCTGAGCACATTATCTATGTCTCTGTTACATAGAGGCGGGCTTGTCTTCTTATACATAGAGATTACAATCATTATATCCTAAATTTCTTGAAAGAAATACATCTAAACCCCCAAACACCAATGCTGCCACATTTTTTGGGTGTTAGAGACCCACTACACAATGCATAGGAATCTTTCTTCATGGTCTTGCTGCAATTTCTCTTCTTTCCATTCGGTTTCAAATTCCATTCCTATCTCATGATTAACAGACCCAGCAGCTACCATAAATGGGTCAATAATTTGGATGTGTGTCATGCTCTACTGCCCCTGCAATGAGCACAAATATATATAGACCCAGATCTGATATGCACTTACCAGTTTGTGAAGCTTGAAGTTGCATATCCCCTTTGTCTATATTTCATAACTCAGTGATTTGTGTGCATTTGATGGATCCTCAAGCTTAGGAACCCCCTGGTCAATATCAAACCAAAATCTAGATGGGTGTATGTGAATGTCATATTCATGTAGTCAATGCATTGTCTATATTTAATGTCCCATCATGTGGACATACAAACACTACAATGCCCACCAATTTCCAAGCTATTAGGATGGAATTCTACTCTTTCTGAGTGCAACTAAGGTGGATGTGATCGAATTTCCATCTCTCCAAAAGTACACAGTAAGCATTACATAAAATCAGCTTTACCAATATCCCTGGAAGGAAAGACTACCATGGACGTTGTGGCATAAACATATATATGTAAAAAGGTTGGAGCTTCAACAGAAAGGATCCAGATTTGCATCAGGAACAGAATCTATTCAGTAGAGGTTGAATGGGGCTCCAAATTACTCATTGACATTCTAGCAGGCAAATCCATGGGAAACTAAAGTGATTAGTTTATAAAAAATAGGATAACCTAACTTGAACAAGCTAAGGCCGGGATGAACATCTCTTTTGGCCATAGTATAATGTCCACCAATAAAATTGTAGATTGGATAGTTAGTAAATCCACTGAGAAGGAGAACCTTCAAATTATTAGAGCTGATAAAAATCATTCAAGCGGAATTGGTGGGAGATCCAACTGGTTATCCTCTCCAATTCATCTTAAGCCATGAATTATTAACTCCATCCATCCCTCCCTCACTCCTCAAACTTTAGGAGAGAATGAAGCTATAGGGAATTATTAAAATTCTATTATCCAAAATCAAGCGAATGTCACTTGACGTAAAATAATTGAGGGGTTTTCAAGAAAAAAATTCCATACCACCCTATGCATTCTCATGATCCATAATTTATTACCAAATCCTATAAGAAATAGGTATCATCTCATGGAGAAATTTGATCCACCCTCATTCTTCTGTCTAAGTATGAGCTCCAGGAAAATGATGAAAACTTCCTCTCAACACCTTCACAGTGGTAGATAGCAAAACCAACCTACCATAATGTTGGATCAGTTAAAGGAGTAAAACGGATTATGGGTATATTGCAGAGATGTAGGGCCCTGCTTAGATGCTATGGAGAAGTAGCTGAAGAATGCAATCATGTCATTGATGATTGTATGAAGCTTAACTATGAGAGAAATTGGTGGTCCTCCAGAATTTGGAATTAAAGTAAAAAATTCTTGGAAAGATGATAAAATTTGATGTTGACACCTCAAAAAAGAATATATATATATATATATATATATATATATATATATATAATATATATATATATATATATATATATATATATATATATATATATATATATATATATATATATTTCCACTTCCAACCTTCCATTCTCTTGAGATTTATACAAAGCCTATACATATTCCATACACTCATACCCATGTCTCTGACATTCCCTCATTCCAGAAACTTGCACATCTTAGATTATGGTCCATTTCCATATTGGAAAGACAACCACCCAAAAATCTATCACTGGAATGAGGTCACTAACAAATCTGGAATGGTTAGGAGCAAGGGGTGTTTTTCCTTTTTTGGGGGGATGGGACAGGGTGGTGCCCACGAAGTGAACTTCCATATACCCATGAAGTGAACTTCCATAGACAGTATGAAAGAAGTCCAACGTAGCAGTCAAATCACCTCGTATTTCCTTGATTTTTGTGCAACCAAATTCGGCCTCCCAAAAATGAAATCTGACCCAAAGATCAAAATCAAACAGTCAAGGTTGAACCAATCAGAGGAGAGAGAAAGTCTCCTAAGGCTGTATGAACTAATCAGATGGAGAGAGAATATGTGAGATGAGTTGATGTCCAAATGAGGTTTGAGTCTGTCATTTTTATATCCATCAAAGAGTGTGTGTGACAAATATTTTGGGGCTTGTGAGCCTACATTACAATTTTGGACAACCTTGACAAATTGCACATGTGTGGAAAATAAATTCAAAATCCAACTTCTGCTCATCCAAACAAGATGATCTTTAGATCAATCTTGCACCTCTCCAAAAGAGGAATCCAACAAAAATATCATCTCTATCATATGAGAAGTGTAACATGGAGTTTGGACCTAGTTGAAAAATTTAACACAAATGGAGGTCAAATCTATCTGTCTAACTATGAAGAGTTGAGAAAGCTTATATTAAGAGAAATTCATGATGTTCCATATGAAAGAAAATCAAGTTACCAAAATACCATCGACAATAAAGTTACCAAAAGACCATCGTTATAATGACAAAAAAATATTGAACATAGAAAAATATGTGACCAAGTGCCTCACGTATCAGAGTGTTATGGCAAGGAAATAGCATCCAAAAACATGGTTGTTTCCTTTACCAAATCCAAATGGAAATCAAAAGTAGTCACAATTGATTTCATCACAAGAACACCCAAAACAATGAAAAAACATGATTTTATCACAGTGATGGTATTGCGGTGGATATGTTGATGAAGTGACACAATTCATTCTAGTGTAGTCTATCCACAAGGTAAGAAGTGATGAGAATTTGTAGTGTGCCTAATGCAATTGTATTGACTAGAGACATAAATGCAGATCGAACTTCAAGAAGAGTTTTATCTTTGGCTTGTGAACATACTGGAATCTCACCATAGTGTATTATCTACAAATAAATGGATGACAAAAAATGGGTGACATGTATCCTTAGGATGAGTTCGTTTGAAACCTTAGTTTACAAAAGATAAAATACTCCAATAAGTTGGCTTGATCCAACGTATGGGATTACACGTACGCTAAAATTTGTTTGACATGATGGATGCGTGGGTTGCAAAGATTAATCAGAATTTGAAGGCACACCAAGAAGGGAAAAAAAGTGTTGATTAATTAAGTAAATCCAGCAAAGAATCAAAAAAGGGTGACCTTGTATCTCTAGGGTTAAGCATAAGAAAATTTCTTTGATAACGGGGAGTTGTGCCAAGCTAGCTCAATGATACTGGAAGCCTTTTGAGTTTCTTCAAAGCATAGATCCAATTGCATAGACTTGAATTGTTAACTAAAATAGAGCACATAATGTTTTTGTGTTTCTCTACTTAGGAAGAATGTGAAAGACATGAAAATCTAATCATGTTATTGATCACACTATCATTCAACTGAAAATATATGAAGAGTTCCACACCAGTACTTCATGCATTCCCAAAGAGAATATGACTATGCTCTATAATTTAGAGACAAGCATGTTAAAGTCCAAGAGTTCTACACCAGTCCTTCATGCATTCCCAAAAATCAGATGACTATGCTCTAGAATTTAGCAACAAACATGTCAAGGTCCAATGCAAGCAATCTGTATTGAATGAAACAACGAGGAGGAACGGGTATTCCATGAGTATAAAGTACACATGCTTGTTCAAGTTATGAAGGTCGCACCAAGGCCAATGTTATCCCAAGGGGAGGTGAATGTAGCACATGCTTTGAGAACCTTCTTTGCATGTGGGTCTTGTTAACCCAGGTAGCACTTCTTTCTAATTAATGGTGAAGAATCAAAATCCAATGAGACTGAGTCACGTCGGTCTCTTTCTAGGCATAACATCCAATGAGACTCAGTCACACCAGTCTCTTTCTAGGCATTTCCTAACATAACCATTGATTAAAGGACCTTTGTTGGTGTGTGAAGTAATTATTGTTGGTGTCTACAAGTAATTATTGTTGGTGTCTGCAAGTAATTATTGTTGGTTTGTGTAGTTTTTCATAGTGATGTTTGTGTATACAAAATGAAAGGCACTAAAATTGGTTGTGTTTCCACTATAAGCATAACAATTTGTTGATTTTGCTTGAAAGAATAGACAAAAATAGTTTCATTTTCCCTCTTGTAAAAATCATGCATTATAAAGTTGCAATATATTTTACTTCAACAATAATTTTACAATAGCTATTAACAAATGGAATTTAAAGACATGTTTGGGACAATATCTGAACCACTTTTCCCTTTAATAGATTATCGGCCTATAACTGAATGTTATAAAAGGTCCTAGCACTAATTCCCCTTGGGTTCCAAATATTTGATCGAGCTGAATTAGAAATTTTGGTCATTTCAATTTCTCACTTCGAAGATGTAAAGTGAATTTTCTATCAACCTATCCCAAAATAAATGTCTAAACTAACCTCCGTCTTCTTGCAAATCAGAAGTCCATAATGTAAGATTTTCCCTCAGCAATTGAATTATTTATGTGTTTTCCTTGTATGATTCTTCATTGAGAGTATCAAGCTTTGTAATGGCCTCATCAAAATTTTGTTATACCAAGTGACATGCCCTGCAGAAAACCAACCAACAAAATAGGTACCACATTGTACAGTTAGAAGCAATTAAACTTATGTCCATATTCTACATAGTTGAAACATGCAAATGTAGGCACAAGATTTAACAATTTGTCTTTGTTCTTGTCCAAAATATCAAGCAAGGGACCCACTTAGTAGCCATATCTTCTTACAAGGTACTCTCATTAATTGACTCGAAAACCACTCTCTGCATTACTAAGCCCAAGAAGATAGTATAATTTATCATACCTTAAAGTAAGTATCCCATTGGCTTGCTGCTTCGAATATAAAAAGACGAGTCAGCAGTTTGAATGTTGAACGAATTGAAATTATTTGATGGAACGAAACAACAATGGCAACATGCCACCCCACCCTTATCTTCCTCCACTTGTGTCTACATTAAAAAAAAAAAAAATATCTCCATTTTTTCTCTATTATCAATCCACATAAAGTAACAGTACATGGTTGGGAAGTTTCATGGAATGTACAGGCTGCAGGAATATGGTGCTGAAAAAGGTAAGTGGGGCTCAAAGTCATACCAAGTAGAATCACATAGTCCTTGATAAGCAGAAGATGGCTTTCAACCTGCGTACGCGAAAATTGATCCTCTAAAATACAAATCATCTTTACTACAGTTGTATCCCACATCATTTCCACCAGTGGAGTGGAGATTAATCCTCCAACCATCCTCAAAATGCAGTATTCGACTATGAAAAACCAAACAATTTGAGCAAAGATCACTGATGTCGTTCTAGAAATGTTGCACTTCCGAGATTTGCAAATCTGAAAGAAGCTGCAGTTGACGATTTGTATAGTAGTAACCTTGGAACTGGTCTTCGAGCCCAAGACAAGTCTAAATACGGTGTGCCCTAAACACTAGAGTGATTTTGAATTTCAAAACAAAATCAACATCTTCGGTATCCTTAGTGTCTAAATCATATAACATTCCCTTACACCTTACCTGCTCTGTCCCATGCGTGCTTTTTTCCGATCTCACGGCTCCTCTTCTCTCTATCAAGCTAAACTACTTTTTCCCGGCCTCACGACTCCTCTTCTCCCTGCTGAGCTGAAGAAGATTTCCCGATTGTCAACTAACCAATTTCTTCAGCAGTACTCCTAATCTTCACCAACCATACATTGAATTCCTTGTTCACTCTTTTATCGATGTGGGATTTGATTTCAAGGATATCTTTTTAGCATTAGATCAAGCCCCTTTGGCGAGAATTATGGGTGAAGGGTTGATTTTTTTAGGCGGGAATTGGAACCAATCTAAAATAAAAAATAAAAAATAATTATATATAGTATTAAATTAAAAATTTAATATAAATAAATAATATATTAAATTTTATATAAATTATTAAATATGTAAAATTTACAAATATGATTAATAGTCTTATGAAGTGATATTTATGGGTGAAGAGTATAACTTTCTTGAAATTATAGTTATTTATGTGGTTATTTTTTCTTATATATTGAGAAAAATTAAAATATTTAAGATTTAAATTATGTGGTTTTTTCTTGTTTTAATATAGTTATAAAAAGGTATGATAACATGCCTCTTCTTAAGGTTTGACAAAAAAAAAAATTGGCCAAGCTTCCACTTATCACAATGAGGCCAATTGCCCAGATTTAGCATTATGAGGGGTTATGATCAATGAAAGAATTTATATTGGGGCTTTTATCTTTACTAATGTTTGCACAACATTACCACATTTTGCATGCTATGAATAACTCTCAAGGTATTTACCAATAGACATGAAAAGGGCCTTAGACTTGGAATATGGGCACCATTATTATTTTTTGCATGATAAGAATTAGTATGAGGGAAGGAGAAAAAGGAATTTATTTCTAAAATGAAGCTTCTCATGCTCAAGGACCATGAATTTGGCATTGAACAACCACATAGATCCTCTCTAAATAATCTTAGGAATATATGATATATCAATTACATTAGGAATGTTTTCACACCATGTATAGGATTTAAGGAATGTACCATGGGACGTAGGGGAGGTAAACAATTTGGAATTATGCCTTACAGGAAGATTTTTAGTGTCAAGTCCAATGAGGCGGACTTAAAAACCACCTAGATATTCTTTAATGAATATTTGTTCTTAAGTTGGGATATGGGCACCATATGATTAATTCTCACCACATATCAGAGTTAGTGTTTATGTTATGGTTAGGAGAGGAAAATAAGGGCCTTAGCCCCTAAATTAATCTTTCTCATGATCAATTGCCATGAACAAGATCTCTAGCTTGGAATATGGGAATTTAGTATGTTTTTCATAATAAGAATGGGCCCCGTGGCCTTTACTATGGCCAAAGAAGGACATTAAAGAAAAGGGACCACAATTAAAAATTACTAACATAAACGACTAATTCATATACTTGGTGTTCCTGTTATCTGGTCATATTTCTATTCTTGGACTATAATAGTTATTTACGTTAATCATTATTAAATTTGTCACTTATTATCAGTTATATATTTTAATCCTAGACTAAATTATTCATTTAAGTTAGTCACCTTTAGTTTAGTCACTTATTATCTAGTCGTATATTTTATCCCTAGACTAAATTAGTCGTTTAAGTTAGTCATTTTTAGTTCGGTCACTTAAAATTGCTCAAATTTAGTAGTAATTCACTTGAAATCACTGCGGTGACTAAGTTTTTTAGTCACCTAGTCACTAATTTCATAGTTTTTTACTAGTGATCACTCTCTTCTTCAATAGTATTTGATATCATCAAAGTCAAAGCATTTGGTCTCTAAAATTCATGTACATGTAAAAGCATATATTTTGAGTCTACACATGATTTTATCTCTCATCTTGATGTGTACATGGCTCCATTGGAAGTATTCCTATACTTGAAAGAGATTTTGTTTTTCAAGTAGGGTAGGATAGAAAAAGAAATAAAAAATGAAAAATAAGAGGAAAAAATAAAAACTCAGGCGAAACCCTCCTTTGAGGCGCCTGAGATTGGCTCACTGATTGAAAACCTCCATGAGGTAGTCAATGGGTTGGAAAAAAAAAATAAGAGAAAAATAAAATATCCTAGGTGAAAACCTCCTTTGAGGCACCTAGGCAAACCTACTAGTTGAAAACCTCATTGAGGAAACTAGTAGGCCTAAGCAAAGAGAAAAAAAATGAAAAATAAAAATAAAAAAAAATTATTTGCTCCATGTATCTCTCTCTGATGAATGGAGATGCTCTCCAACCTTTACAAGCAAAAAAAACAAGTTAGCACCAAAAGAAAAAGTTGGTCAAAAATCTAGTCAAAGGAAGTCAAACTTGGGCTTTCTCCTCCTTTGCTCAGATGTTCCAATAGGACCGAGGCCATTTCAATCCATCACCTTCATCCATTTCCAACATCCACCCTTTATTTCCAAAACTTTCCCATTCAATTTCATTATTGTCCTAAAATGCTACAAGAGGCCTAAATACAAGGAGTATAAAATTATTTTTATTATATCTTGAAAACCATGTATCCATTAGCCAAGTTGTTTCATGGGGAGATGCGTATGGATAATGGTAATGTGCTTAAGCAATTTCAGCAAATTCCACTGCACACTTTTTGAGAAATCAACCTCCATCACCTACAAACATTTTTATTTTTTCTCGACATTCGTGCATCCATTGGCCATTTTTTTCTTATGACTAGGTTCATAAGGATGATGGAAACATGCTCAAAAAAATTTAGGTCAATCTAGTCTACCTTTTGAGAGATATGGACAAAACAATTCTGCTACAAGAGGTTGTCCTGAAATGCTATAAGAGGAGCATGAAATGCTACAGGAGGCGGATCCGATTAGAGGAAAGGGTAAAAATATTATTTCTTATTTAGGGAAGGTTGAGAGAGGCCCCCAACACCACTTCCATCACCTATCCACTCCATCTAGCCAAAATTCATCTTCAAATTCCACTATGCCTTACATGAAAAGAAAAAAAAAACATTGCCATCAAATTTTACACCACCTACACCACCTCTTGATATGTCCTTATACCTCCTATGAATTTCCAACAATCCACATGCAGTAATTAGGTCTCGAAGAGGAATTAAATGATTGCTACAAGAAGAGGATTCCTCCTGTAGTAGCCTGTATAGTTACAATAGAACTCAACATCAATTATTTTTTCACCCACACAACAGAAGATCTAGCCACCTTGAGCATCATAAAGAAATTTCTGAAGTCGAGAAGGGGCACACTCTCATTAGGAAGTAGTCCATCCACTCCACCACCAACATATTATACACTGGAAAGAAACCTGCACACAAAAAATTTATTAGTCAAAGAATCATCAAGCTATGAGGACCTGTGCAGAAGAAAGAAAAAGAAATTAGCACCTCCATAGAAGCATAGGTTGATAAAAAACTCAGCAAAAACATGCATGCCTCTCCAAAAACCATCAGGGAGGTACATGTATGCAATATCCTTCACCTCTCCTATTGAGCGTGTTATTGTTAGAAATTTGTTTTCAATGCATAAGAGATGAGGCTTTATAAGCTAAGGATGGGTCAACAATCTCGAACACCCTCAACCAGTTATGTGCAACTAACTCCCTCGCTCATGCAACGTGGAAAAGAGAAATTAAGGGGGACAATGGTTAAAATAGGAAATCTATGCAAAGGCCAAGTCACCCAAGCACATTGAGCCCACTATCACAAAAAGAAATAGAAGAACAAGGCTCAACTTCAGTTGTATCAATGTTCATTCCTGAAACAATTAGAGAGGCTCATTAAGGCATCAAGGGTCTTGCTAGATGATACCAACGGTTATATAGGATGATACATAAGAGATATAGAATTTATTCGCAGGTGATACAAGATCAGTCATGGCTGCTAAAGGAGAAACATAGTTGCTACAGGAAGGGATAAATTTGCTACATGAGAAGACAAAGTGCTACAAGAAAGTTCAGTGAGCTGCAAAAGACCCTTATTTTGAGAAATTTCACCCCCAAATCCTAGGATTCTAAGGACAACATCCAAAGGAAGGTTAAATACATATTTATCCTTGCCATATGTGAACAAGAAGCATGCACAATCTCCATTGTTTTCAACAATAAAGCTTATGGGAAAATTCTTATAAACATTTATGAATAAAAAATGAAATGTGGATGTCTTCTTTGAATTGAGCCTCATAAAAAAGGAATTGCAATTATTTTTAGAAATAGATAATTGCCTTGCCCAAAACCAAGAAGAAAAATCAAAAGAAGAAGTTGGGGAAGAAGCAGAAGAGGATGTAGTGAGAGAATATGTGCCAAAATTCCTTCTAACGTAGCTTGAGATGTTAAGGAGGCCACCAGGGCCATAAATGAGGCACAGATAGGTCACTAAGTTGCTCAGAGGATGAGCAACACTTTCAGTAGGGGGGTATGATGGGACTCCAAATTAGACATAAATTAAGGCCCATCTAACCATCCTTCAACACATTCAACCTCTCTTTTTTTCATTAGATGACATAATTTTATCTTTAATATTTTCATTAAGAATGTTTAGAGATTATTGCATATTTGTGCATAATGTTATTTATTTTTGTAGAATATTGTGAGAATATTGGGCAAATTATGAAGATTTGGAGGAGGAGATAATCTAGGGACTTGCTACCTACTATAGGAGGATCAGTATTGGAGAAAAAATGAACAAAATATCATGAAAATATTGAAAAATTGTAGTGCTCCAGTGATTGAGAAAATCTAGGAATGTGTTCCATGACATCTAATGCATATTCCTAGCGTTATGAACCAGATCCACTATTTGAGGGATTTTGGAGGGGGAAGCTTCCTCCTCTCAAGGAGAATGCTTCTCATCATTTTTTATAAGTACTAATTCGAATTGGCCTATAGAGGCATGTATTTATTAGTCTTCTTGTGGAGGAATCTTATTTTTTTGCAGCTCCACTTTCATTTCTAGTAGGGATGTACTTCGATTGATTCAAATAATGAAGTTTGGTGCCATTTTTAGCTTCTAAAACTTGGTTTCCTTCATAGAAATCTGATTTTCCTTGGTCTTGGCCATCTTGGGAGCCTCAAATCCCTCCTGTACAATTTATTTATGTCATTTGAATGTCTTTTTCACTTGCATCTCGTATTTTTGCATTTAGTATTCATGTTTCTTTTGTTGTAGGTTACATTGTTTAAATGGTTGAAGTGAGTTTTTTTGCAGGTTATTTATAGAGTCACAAGCATGATACATACTTAAAAAAACTTTAAAAAATCATCTTCATCATTGAGCTACTTGGATTGGGTTACTTGTTCACAAATATAGAATTTTTGGAAGTCCCTTGTAGCAAATAGTACACTAGTACATATGGTCAATTTTCTGACACTTTAGTTCCGACAGTTTTGACGTATTGTCAGAAAGTTGCCAAATTTTTCTCAAATTTTTTAATCTGCCAAAAATCGTCACTCTTGCGACACAAAACCTTACAAATGTCAGAAAAGCGACGAAACTCTGCAAACGTCGGAAAAGCGACGAAACTCTCCAAACGTCGGAATAACATGAAACTGTCTAAACGTTGAAATAGCGACGAAAATATCCAAATGTCCAAATAGCGATGACAAGCTCCAAAAGTCAGAATATCAATGAATCTCTCAAACGTTGGAAAATCGACAAAAATCTCCAAACGTCAAAATAGCGACGAACAGCTCCAAAATTCGAAATAGCGACAAAGCTCTCAGATGTCGGAATAGCAACGAAACTGTGTGAAGGGTCAGGTCGGGTCATGTCAGGTCGGATCCTATCAGGTCGGGTTAGGTCGGGTCGTGTCAAGTCGAGTCGTGTCAGGTCGGGTCGTGTGAGGGCGCCCAAGGAAACGAGTTTGTGCGGGTCAGGTCAGGTCAGGTCGTGTGAGGGCGACCAAGGAAACACGTTTGGGCGGGTCAGGTCGGATCAGGTCATTCCATGTGAGGGCGCCCGAGGAAATGAGTTCAGTAGGGTCGGTTTGGGTCGTGCCATGTGAGGGTGCCCGAGGAAATGCATTCGGGCGGGTCAGGTCGGGTCATGCCGTGTGAGGGCACCCGAGGAAATGCATTTGGTTGGGTCATGCTATCTGAGGGTGCTTGAGGAAACACGTTTGGTCATGTGGTGCCATGTGAGGGCACCCGAGAAAATGTGTTTGGGTGGGTTGGGTCAAGTCAGGTCGTGTGAGGGCGCCCAAGGAAACGCATTTGGGCGGGTCAGGTCGGTTTAGGTTGGGTCGTTTGATGGCACCCAAGGAAACATGTTCATGCATGTCGGGTTAGGTCTTGTGAGGGCACATAAGGAAACGCGTTCGGGTAGGTCAGGTCGGGTCGTGCCGTGTGAGGGAACCCAAGGAAACACGTTCAGGAAGGTCGGGTTGGGTCAAGTTGTGCAGTGTGAGGGTGCCCGAGGAAACACATTTAGGTGGGTCGGGTTAGTTCATGTGTGTGAGGGCGCCCAAGGAAACACATTTGAGTGGGTTGGGTCAGGTTGGGTGGTGTCGTGTTAGGTCGCCCAGGAAAACATGTTCGGATGGGTCGCATCAGGTCAACTCGTGTCATCTGAGGGCGCCCAAGGAAACACGTTCAGGCTTGTCAGGTTGGGTCAGGTCATGTGAGGGCACCCAAGGAAACACGTTCAGGTGGGTTGAGTCGGTTTAGGTCAGGTCGTGTGAGGGTGCCCAAGGAAACATGTTCATGCGGGTTAGGTTGGGTCATGTGAGGGCACCTAAGGAAATGCATTTGGGTGGGTCAGGTCAGTTAATGTCATGTGAGGGCGCCCAAGGAAACATGTTCAGGTGGGTCAAGGTGGGTCAGGTCGAGTCGTGTGATTTCCCAGGTAAACAAGTTCGAGCGGGCCAGGTCAGGTCAAGTCGTGTGAGGGCGCCTAGGGAAACACATTCGGGCAGGTCAGGTCAGGTCAGGTCAGGTTGTGTGAGGGTGGGCGTATAAAAAATGCTAACTTATGACTGCCCGTGTGCCTTGTGCATGTTTGTGTGATGCGTTTTCTGTTTGCTCCCTCGTGCCTTCGTTCGGGCGGTTTGGGTCGTGCCATGTGAGGGCTCCCAAGGAAACACATTCGGGTCGAATCGTGTGAGGGAAGTTATATTAAAAATGCTAATTTGTGTGACCCGTTTGCCATTTTCTCCATCGTGCCTTAATCGACGTTCGTGCGAGTCAGGTCATGTGATGGCGCCCAAGGAAACATGTTCGGGTCGGGTCAGTTTGGGTCATGTCGTACTATGAGGGAACTCAAGGAAACGTGTTCAGGCGGGTCAGGTCGAGTCAGGTCGTGTGAGGGCGCCCAAGGAACGCGTCTGGGTCGAGTCGCGTCGGGTCGTGTGAGGGTGCTCAAGAAAACACATTCAAGCGGTTCGAGTCGTGTCTGGTTAGGTCGTGTCATGTGAGGCCACCCAAGGAAACCCGTTCGGATAGGTCGGGTCGGGTCGTGTCGTGTGATGGCACCCAAGGAAACATGTTCGAGTGGGTCAGTTCGGGTCATGCCATACTATGAGGGCACCCATGGAAATGTGTTCAGGCGGGTCGGATCGGGTCGGGTCATGTGAGGGCGCCAAAGGAATGCGTCTGAGTTGGGTCATGTTGGGTCGTGTGAGGGCACCCAAGGAAACGAGTTCAGGTTGGGTCTGGTCGGGTCGTGCCATGTGAGGGTGCCTGAGGAAACGCGTTCGGTCAGGTCGTGTTATGTGAGGGTGCTCGAGAAAATTCATTTAGCTAGGTTGGGTTAGGTCAAGTCGTGTGAGGGCGTCCAAGGAAACACGTTCGGGCGGGCCAGGTCAGTTTGGGTCGGGTCGTGTCATGATGCCCAAGGAAACGCGTTCGTGCAGGTAGGTTCGGGTCCTATGAGGACACCTAAGCAAACACGTTCAGGCAAGTCAGGTCGAGTCATGCCATGTGAGGGCACCCAAGGAAACACATTCAGGGGGGTCGGGTCGAGTCAAGTCGTGCTGTGTGAGAGTGCCTAAGGAAACACATTCAGGCGGGTCGGGTCAGTTCGTGTGTCTGAGGGCGCCCAAGGAAACACATTTGGGAGGGTTGGGTCGGGTCGGATGGTGTCGTGTGAGGGCACCCAGGAAAACACGTTCGGGTGGGTCAGGTCGGGTCAGGTCAAGTTGGGTCAGGTTGTGCCATGTGAGGGTGCCCAAGGAAACACATTCGGGCGTGTCGTGTCGGGCCAGGTCATGTGAAGGCACCCAAAGAAATGCGTTTGGGAGGGCTGAGTTAGTTTGGTTCAGGTCGTGTGAGGGTGCCCAAGGAAACATGTTCGTGCAGGTCGGGTTGGTTCGTGTTAGGGCACCTAATTAAGGAAACACGTTTAGGCGGGTCAGGTCAGTTCGTGTCGTGTGAGGGCACCCAAGGAAACGTGTTCGGGTGGGTCAAGGTGGGTCGGGTCGAGTCGTGTGATTGCCTAGGTAAACACGTTCAGGCAGGTCGGGTTGGGTCGGGTCATGTGAGGGCGCCCAGGGAAATGGGTTCGGGCGTGTCAGGTCAGGTCGGGTCAGGTCATGTGAGGGTGGCTGTATCAAAAATGCTAATTTGTGACTGTCAGTCTGCCTTATGCACATTTGTGTGATCCGTTTTCCGTTTGCTCCCTCATGCCTTCGTTCAGGCGGGTCAGGTCGTGCCATCTGAGGGTGCCCAAGGAAACACATTCAGGTCGAATCGTGTGGGGGAGGTCATATTAAAAATGCTAAGTTGTGCGACCTATTTGCAATTTTCTCCCTCATGCCTTAATCGACATTCGTGCGGGTCGGGTTGGGTCAGGTCATGTGATCGTGCCCAAGGAAACGTCTTCAGGTCAGGTCAGTTCGAGTCATGTCGTACTGTGAGGGCGCCCATGGAAACGCATTTGGGTGGGTCGGGTCGGGTTGAGTCGTGTGAGGGTGCCCAAGGAACGTGTCCGGGTCGGGTCGTGTCGGGTCGTGTGATGGCACCCAAGAAAATGCGTTCAAGCGGGTCAAGTCAGGTTTTGTCGAGTTGTGTCATGTGAGGCCGCCCAAGGAAACTCGTTCGGGCGGGTCGGGTCTATTCATGACGTGTGAGGGCGCCTAAGGTAACACGTTCGGGTGGGTCGTTTCAGGTAATGCCATACTATGAGGGCGCCCATGGAAACGTGTTTGGGAGGGTTGGGTTGAGTCAGGTTGTGTGAGGGCACCCAAGGAACACATCTGGGTCAGTCGTGTTGGGTCGTGTGAGGGCACCCAAGGAAACACATTCAGGCGGGTCTGGTCCAGTCCGGTCAGGTCATGCCATGTGAGAACACCCAAGGAAATGCGTTCAGGCAGGTCGGGTCGGGTTGTGTCGTGTGAGGGCACCCAAGGAAACGTGTTCGGATAGGTCGATTCAAGTCGGGTCGTGTTGTGTGAGAAAACACATTCGGGCAGGTCGAGTCGGGTCGGGTTGGGTCGTGTCGTGTGAGGGGCCTCAAGGAAACGTGTTCGGGCGGGTCGATTCGGGTTAGTTCGTGTGAGGGCACCCAAGGAAATGCATTCGGGTGGGCCAGGTCGGTTCGGGTCGTGTGAGGGCGCCCGAGGAAACACGTTCGTGTGGGTTGGGTCAGGTCGTGTGAGGGCACATAAGGAAACACATTCGGGCGAGTCAGGTCGAGTCGTGCCGTGTGAGGGCATGCAAGGAAACGCATTCGGGCGGGTCGGGATGAGTCAGGTTGGGTCATGTGAGGACGCCCAGGGATGTGTTGGATTGTCTTGTGAGGGAGGGTCGAGTCGTGTGAGTATCACCTAACATCTCCAAGAGGGATGTGTTGGATTGTAAGCACAATCAATATAGGATCTAAATGTGAACACATACACAACTAGATACTTGCAAAAAAAAAAAAAAAAGAGAATAAAATTGTTGAGAAATTGAGTAATAAACCAAGGAGACTCTCTAGGATGCCAACTAATTCAAATTGGGTTGGGATTCCATGTGCATGCACTTGGTATATCTAAAAAGCACTTTTCCTAGTTTGCAAATAATTCAAATTAGATTGGGAGACCCAAAATTAGCAAAATATTCTAAAATAGAGTGAAATAGAAGTAAGTGGAGTTAGAAATCAATTAGAACTTATTAATGACTCTCGCATGCAAAATAATAACTAGTTAAACTTAGTTGAACTCCAAAATAGGAATAAAAGTCAACTTAACAAGGAGAGGAGAGAGAAAAATGACAGCTGACTGTTGCAAAGTAGGTAGAAAGTGCATACTCACTCTAGGAAGGTCTTTGAATTAGGTAGTATGAATCAATGTAGTGGAATTATCCATTTAATCCTCCAACAAGAGTCTATTTAGTGCCAAATGTCATCCTAGGTGGCACCCCCTATTAAAATAGAAAACCCTAAAAATAGAGAATTTGAAAAATGATAGCGAATGCCCAATAGTGAATGAAAAGTGGTCATATGTTCCCCTAATAATGCATGGAAGAGGGTATAATGATGGCCAGATTGTGTGCCTTAATTAACTAATGAGTGTAATGTACCCCAACACCACCCCACACCCAACTAGGGAGTATGCTATTGAATGATTCCTAGAAATTCTCAGCCATGTTTAGTCATGTACAACAAAAAACAATCAATGAGTCCCAATAATTTGCGTCCATGTAAAGTACTCATCAAATAAATTATACAATACACAATATCAGAAGAGTGAGGTAAATAGCGACAACCTAGTGGGAAGAAAACCACCCCTCAAAATAAAATGCATACTATGTCAACTATGTAGTTGTATGAAGAAGGATGGTGTTGCGACCCGATTGTCGTTTTCTCCCTCGTGCCTTTGACGTTTGGGCGGGTCGGGTCGGGTCGTGTCGTGTGATGGCGCCCAAGCTAGAAATGCGTTCAGGTTGGGTCGAGTCAGGTCGTGTCATGTGAGAGCACCCAAGGAAATGCGTTCAGGTGGGTCGGGTCAGGTTGGGTCATGTTAGGGTGCCCAAGGAACGTGTCTGGGTCGGGTCGTGTCGGGTCCTGTGAGGGCGCCCAAGGAAATTCATTCGGGTTGTTCGAGTCTTGTCATGTCGTGTGAGGGCACCCAAGGAAATGCGTTCGGGCTGGTCGGGTCGGGTCGGGTTGTGTCGTATCCAAGGGTCTGCTTTGCTTGGTGTTATCCTTAGTTTCTCCATAGGATTTGCATTAGGTCATCATCCTTTCTTGATGGGGATATTGATGCCCTGTTATATTTTTCTCTTTTTGGAGTTGGCTCTAGTACAAGGTTGTGGGTTAGCCAATGGTGAATTTCTGGTACATAAGCATGTGATTTCAAATTTATCAAGCATTCACAGGCCTGTAAAATTAAGGTATGGTAGACATTTTGTTTGGTGGACAGAATTAGATTTTGGTTGGATTTTTTTTTTTATTACAAACGATGGTAAACAACCTGCATCAATGTTGCTTTCCTTTATGAAACAACCAACATCAATGCCTTCCAAAAACAACTCAAAACATAAGCAAACAAGTCTCCATTCTTATCAAGTCATGTTGGGGCACTAGGTAGCTAAATATAATCTATAAAAGAAAACACCTCCAAAATTTCAGAACAAAGTATGAACAAAATGAAACATTACTTAGACTACACTGTAAGCCAAGAAATCAAATTTATTAATGTAATGATCTACAATCCCAGTTTGTGCAGTCTGCTCCATATAACATTATAAGCATACTGGCCATTTAAAAATGGAGTATGTTGACATAATTCCTGACCCCTAACCCATTTAACCCCCTAAACCCCTAAAACCCTAGCCCGTTTAATAGGTTGGTGGGTAACAAGCTCCAAGATTATTATTATATCTGCTTTGTAAATGATAAACACTCTTTTGTGGGCTAGCTTCTTATGGGCACCTCATAGCCCTCTCACTTTTTCGAAACTAGAATTTTCATGGGTGAACTATATTTGAGCCTCCCTATTGTTCTAAGGCTCCATTTCATAGTCATACTTCTTTTTCCCTCTATCCCCAAATATTCCTTTTGAGAGTTTTCCACAATTAGTCTTATTTTTTAATCAATAGATTTTTTCCTTCCACTTTGTGGTCAGTTCCCTCCAAAACTACTTGCTACAAATACAACTTTGGAATCCTATATCCAATGGGGTTTATCTATTAGGAAAGGTATTTTAGAAAATTCTTCTAAACCATTAAGGTTTTTGATGACTTTAGATTTTTCCATGGAGCTTGAATCCTTAGACACAATTCCCAACCCCTAACCCATTTAACCCCCTAAACCTATAAACCCCTAACCCATTTAACCCCAAAACCCTAAACCTCTAAACCCTTAACCCATAACCCCTAAACCCTTAACCCCTAACCCATTTAACCCCTTAAACCCCTAAACCCCTAACCCATTTAACCCCCTAAACCCTAAACCTCTAAACCCTTAACCCCTAACCCCTTAAACTATAATTCTCGACCCCTAACCAATTTAACCCCATAAACTCCTAAAGCCTTAACCCATTTAACCCCCTAAACCCTAACCCCGTTAACCCCTAACCCCTATAAGTGTCCTCCATCATCAATGTTTGAAAAGTGCACGATCCCAATCCAACGTGTTCATCAAGTTATACCTCTATCATTCACACATCTACAACATCCTCTTCTTCACATGTCTCGACTTCTTCTTCTTCATCGCAATCTGCAGCTCCATCCTGCTCCATTTCCCAAGCAAGTCAAAGAAGCTCTACTTAAAAATTCTCCTCCAATACTTCAAGTTCAACATGAATCCTTGGGTGCTCTTCTTTCATATGCCTCAACCTGTACAAGGTCTGAAAAATCCTCCTTTGATGTTCTTACCAACTTGCCACGTCTTGTTATGCAGATTCGACCCTGACTAATGTCTTTCCCCTGCCAATGTTTCACTCAGACCAACCAATATAATGTCCAAGCTTCGATACCAACAACAACCTTGTCATTGTATTCGAGTCTGGTCGGGTCAGGTCGGGTTGTGTGAGGGCGCACAAGGAAACGCGTTCAGGCGGGTCGGGTCTGGTATTTTCGTGTGAGGGCGCCCAAGGAAACATGTTCGAGTGGGTCGGGTCAGGTCGTGTGATATGAGGGTGCCAAAGGAAACGCGTTCGGGTGGTTTGGGTGGGGTCGGGTCATGTGAGGGCGCCCAGGGAAACGTGTTTGGGTGGGTCGGGTTGGGTCGGGTCGGGTGATGGCGCCCAACGAAAAGTGTTCGAGTGAGTCATGGGGTTGGGTCATGTGAGGGCGGCCATATAAGAAATTCTATGTTGTCACCTCTCATGTGCCTTGTGCACGTTTGTGCGACCCATTTTCCGTTTGCTCCCTTGTGCCTTAGTTCGGGTAGGTCGGGTCGTGCCATGTGAGGGCGCCCAAGGAAACGCATTCGGGTCACGTCGGGTCATGTGAGGGAGGCCATATAAAAAATGATAAGTTGTGACCGCCCGTGTTCCTTGTGGCACACATTCATGTGACCCATTTTCCTATTGCTCCCTTTTTCCTTCATTCGGGTGGGTCGAGATGTAGGGTCGTGTGAGGGCACCCAAGGAAACGCGTTTGGGTTTGGTCAGGTCATGTGAGGGTGCCCAAGGAAATGCGTTCAGGGTAGGTCAGGTTGGGTCATGTGATGGCACCCAAGGAAACGCGTTCAGGGTGGGTCAGGTCGGGTTGTGTCATGTGAGGTGTTATGCGGAATTATGGATTACGGATAAAACATTCTTCCCTAAATGTGGTGTGCATTTAGAACAACAGATTAAAGACTTTGCAACTATTTTTGCTAACAGTAAATGGAAACACATAATAGATTAAGAAACTTACTTGGAGTCCAAGCAATTCCTATTCTCCTTCTGTCAGTCTATTTACTGTTAGGAAAAGTAGTTGAAAAGTCTTTAATCAGTTATTCTAAATGCACACCACATTTAGGGAAGAATGTTTTATCCATAATCTATAATTCCGCATAACAAATTGGCGACTCCACTGGGGATCGAACCCAGAATTTCTGGTCGAATTGTTATAGGTCAATTTGGGCACCATTCCCAATGACCTAGTTAACTAGACATCATCCCTAGAACCAATGAATAGGGTCTATTATCCTCTATCATTTCATTTGCTACATGCCCTAAGACAAAGAACAAAGACAAATAATTCATGAATTCCACTGCAAGGTTTCCAAGATTTGAAGTACATGTTATATCACCTATGAGCTCACCAATGCAGTCTCTCAAGGCGCTAACTGCTTTTCATATGCATGAACCTCCATTCAAGGGTGCTCTGCAAAGCACTTCCTGACACTCAAGGGTGCGTTGGTCAATTGGGAGAGAAATTCTCATTGTTCCAAAATTTCCACATGGCCAGTGCCTTCTAGAAGAGTGCATATGTGTCAAAATTCGAATCCATGTGTTCATTCAACACCTCTGAGCTTGGGAACATGTCTTGCCTATTATTAGAAAGTCATTTATTGTGAAACTACCTTAAGCTCATCTATAAATTGAGCACAGATCCTAGTGCTTAAGAAGGAAGAAATTTAGTACATAAATCTTTTTGGAATCTCAATTGAGGGTTTGATTTGAGTGATATGTTGCCGGAGAGGTGTTCATTGTGATGAGGCTGGGATGATGCTAGAGTTGGTGACATCAAATCAATCGTTGGTTGTAACCTCCCCTTCTATCCATTAATAAAGCTTGTTGCTTACTTTCCCACATATGTATTTGTATAAGCTTATGTATTTCATATTATGGATTCTCATCTGATGTATATGTTTCATGTTTCATTGATTTAATTGATTAACGTGAAAAACCATCTATATTTTGAAATCTCTTTTTTGTTTAGTGTTCATTCTTGCAGGAAATATTTTAGTGATCTAGGTTGGATTTGAAGCTACATCAAGAGCGACAGAAGGAGAATAGGAAGCGCTTGGACTTCAAGTAAGTTTCTTAATCTATTCTATGTTTCCATTTACTGTTAGGAAAGTAGTTGCAAAGTCTTTAATCTGTTGTTGTAAATGCACACCACATTTAGGGAAGAATGTTTTATTCGTAATCCATAATTCCACATAAAAAATTGGCGACTCCGCTGGGGATTTTACCCTTCATCCTTGGTGTGTTTTCCTCTGTTTATCTACCCAATAGCATCTACTCCTAAATATTAGACTTTTGAAAACAATAATTGCATTAGAACTGTGTCATCAATCTGAGTTTTTTTTTTCTCTATTGCGCCCAACGCACTATTGGTCAAGACACAGTGCTTTGTATAGCATTGTCTCCCACTCAGGGGTGCTTTGCAACGCACTGTCTCCACTTAGAGACTGTGTTGCCCCATAAGCCAACCAAATTCCCTTTGAATTTTTCATTGTCATTTCTTTCAGCCTTTGGTTTGCTATGTTTTCAACTGTCTAATGCCTCATAGAGACCAGTGACTTTACCTTAATCTTCCTCCTTTGAAAATAAAGTTTGTTCAATGTATCTTTAAAGTGTTTTTTTTTATCATTGATAAATCAATTTCAAATTATTTTTATTTCTGCATTAGATCCATTTGCTTTTGTAAAGTAAATTGTCATTAAATTATTCGTTTCCTATAGGAGAAATTGTAGTTCTATTCTTCATATTTCCTAAAAGAGAAATTGTTATTCAATTCATCGTTTCTCAAAGAAAAAGAATTTGTTTTTATTGATTTGATGCATTTAGTTTCCTTTTCGCATTCACATTAAGGGGATTGAAAAGAAAAACCTAAATTTTCATATAGTGGATTGTGTGTTTTTCATAGGAACAAATAGGAAAGCTGCATATTAATTTGTGCTCTTTGTTGTTTGCTCTCAAAACTGGTTGCTCTTTCCCTTTAGTAGTTAGGATTTTCATTGAAAAAGTTAAAAGTCAAAAGATTGCTTATCATTTTAGTTTGAATTTTTTGAATTTCCATCACATCATAGCGGTGAACCTTGAAATTCAAATTGATAAACAAGATCAACTTAAAATTTACATCAATTTACCTAACAAAGCATTGGAACCATAACGATAACATTTAGAAGGTCTAGGCTAGAGACGTGTTCCAGTGTCGTAAAACATAGCATTTTTTGTTAATTGTCTGTGATAAATTCTGAGTGTGATACCTCACTCCACGTACGTAAGTATATCGTAGCTCGTCCACATACTTTCGGGTATATCAGGCAGTGTTAGAGTACGAAAAGTATAAAGGGGTGATCTCACTGTGCGTTTTTGCTTCAGATAGCGCTAATACGGACTTGGGCCTCCACATACCTTCGGGTATATTTGGGAGGACAAATTTAGGTTTCTATCCATCCATAGTGAATCGAGTCGGCCACCTTGTAAATTATGATACACCGAACACAACATTCGGGGAGATTGCCTAAATGTACTTCTTGGTTCGCGAGGAGGTATTCTACAATTCACAGTTTCTTGGTAAACATTTTGCCTATAATTACCCTTTTATTTTTTTTATTTTTTTTTGTTCATAAAATAAATTAATCATCATGGAAGAATAAAATCCATTTCCCCGTCGTTTGCATAGACTTGCATTGAAACCACCTTTACCACCGGAAGTCACTTCTGGTTGGCGAGGACGACACTGTTCTACCGAAACCAGTACCATCAGTACCTCTGGTGAAGCATAATCTTCCCATATACCATATTCGTCATAATTTGTTTCTACCCATCCTGGTTCATCTACTGTTGTCGAGGCGGAGTCCTCACAGCTACCCGTGGTCACGATCCATCCAATCAGTGAGACCATACTTCACGAACCTGACGTTGTTCAACTGGAAGTTGATGCATATCCTGTCTCTTATTTGCCAGAACATTTGAATCCCTAAGTCGAATGACCAAAATTTGTTCCTACATTGGTCATCCCACAATTTTCTGTAGCCATTGAGCCTCCCATATCACGTAGTCAACCTCCTGAAATATACTTTGGGCCTGATGGCAAAATCCTTCCACCTGGTTTAATTTCAATTGAATAAATTGCACAAGACGAGACACCTTTAACTCCAACCTATTTTGGGGAGGACCTTTACCTATACAAGTCTTTTCCTCAATCACCACCCTCTGCTTTTTTTGATCCTATTCCTATTCAAATTCCCATCGATTCAAAAGGGTATACATTTGGTCAAGTAACCATGCCTGAACCAACATCTTCGGTTGGACCATTTGTTCTGATTGCGTCAACACCTGCACTCGCTACCCGTTCGATGTTCACAGCTTCATGAGAGTCATATTTTCATGGTGGCCCTTTGTTCCCATCAGGTTATAAATATTTATCTGGAATTTTCTCTGGTGCATCTTCAAACCCATGCACTTCACCAATGTCATCGTCTGGTATTCTAACTGGTAAACGTATAGTGAGTACTAAATGGCTTGATTATTTATACACATCCTCAGGGCAATATTAAGCTGGTCCTTCTGGGTCTATTCCTTCCAGTACCATATCAACTGGACTCCCTGCATTTGGAGAACAATATTTTTTCGTCTTATTACCCTCCTCATGTTGGGGAGAAACATTTGGTCACCCACTTTGACAGTACTCCGTCATTTTTTGGTCAACCTAAAGTTGAAATGAATTTTTTTCAATGGCATCCCACTCTGCCTATCCAACCACAAACGGTTGTACACTCTTATCAACTGATTCAACCCGTTGCACCCACATCAATTCCACTTGTTAATACATCTTTACCCCTGTTACAGAATCAAACTATTGTACAAAAACTGTTTCCGGTGAGTCCTTAAACTCAATACCCTCATGTATTGGGTCCTTAGACTCCAACTCCTCCGGTTAATTTACAACAACAAACTGTACCTGTAATCATTTATTCACAAGCTGGATAAACATATTATGGGATATCGTAGCCACAACTAGGTTATACCTATCTTCAAGCGAATCCAAGTTATCCTAATTTGGGTTATAACATTGGTGGACAGACCCCTTCACAGCCTCAGGTGAAAATGCCTCAACCTTCATTTCAACAAGTATCATATCCAGGTTTTGGTCAACAGAATCCTCAAGCATTTTCCTATCAAAACAAACACTATCTGGGTTACCAACAACAAATTACTTATGCTGGTGCTCAAAGGCATGTTTCCCAAGAAAT